>JABACO010000003.1:10921817-11132831 GCA_013339895.1 Ephydatia muelleri | reverse complement strand
AGGAAGAGGAGAGGGAGAGAGAGAGAGGAGAGGAGAGGAAGAGGTAGGGGTATGGTTTTGGTGGTTTACTGTGAGCAAACGTCTTGTGCAGCGATAGTGTGCCAACTGCAGGGCCATCTAGCAGAGGGGTGGAAGGGGGGGAGAGGGAGTGAATGTACCACGTGCTAACATACATGCACCAGATATGTGAGAATGTATATCAATCGATGCACCTTCCACACATATAATCCATGTACCACATACATGAGTGTAAATGCACAAACAGTTCAGCTTAAGATTAATGGCACATATTTCTAGACACACTGACAACAGGCTTATCAAGTCATAATGGACACACTACAAACGCCACCACACGCTCCTACTCACCACTATGTCAATGTCATAGAACTCCATGTTCATCATTGGGGGCAACATGACCAAGTGGTGGGGGAATGCCATAGATATGAACATCAAGCACCAGTGTCTCCTCCCATCTGGGTGTGACAGGTGCTCTTGCATTCCAGCAATAGGATGCAATAAGAAACTGGGAGTGGTGGATGGACAGGAGGACACACTCACACACCCTCATACACCCTCCGACACCATACAGACATCCACATACATGTAAACTAAGGTACACCTGTGCAATCCATCTTTGTATGTACCACTGATACACACACATCAAAGAAGTTGTCTCCAGATGCTCAGGGGCGGATCTAGGATTTTGGAAAAGGGGGGTCTGATAATATATTCACAACTGGGGGAGGGTACGGGAGGGGGCGTGCCCCTCCCGTGACAGCAAGAGGGTCTGGGGGAGCGCTGATAGCTCCCCCAGTGGGGTCTGGGGCGAAGCCCCAGCCGCTTTTTTGCTTTTGCGTTTATTTAGCATGAAATTCACAGTGATATCCAATACATTTCCATCACGCGATATCCGGATTACTAGAGCCTGCATGGATAGCGACGATAAAACTCTTCATTCTTCACAATGCTATGGTTCCTACTGGCTCAGCAATTAAATTCGTGACGCAAAGCTTTTGTGAATTTGTGACGGTAACCGAAGCGTGCACGTGGCCATGCACCAGCTACAGGTCGGTCTATTAACGACTCATGTATATTTTACTATAGTATTAGTATTTTTAGCTGTATAGCTATCTATTTTCTGAGGAAGAGAATTTGAATCCCATTCACGTCTTTTGATCGCTTACCTCAATTCCTGCTCACACGCACCATTCGATCGATCGCGCGATTAAATATTTCGTTAATACAGGATTTAATTAGATCGATATAGACCCCGCTTGGCTAGAACGATGGGCAATGTTGCAAATCCAAGGACGGGAACATGCAGAACGCTGCACAGATTACAGTACGTATTACGTCATTCTTCATATAGGAAAGGGGGGGTCCGGACCCCCTGGACCCCACCCCCCCCCCCCCCCCCCCCCCCCCCCCCCCCCTAAATCCGCCCCTGATGCTGTGGTACACACAGAGTCATTTCCAGGTTTTAGAAGCTGGTATGGATACGTTGGCATGGTCCCAGCCTATTTTCTTAACATCCAGTCTGCTAGCATGAGTAGTAGAAGGAATGGCTGGTAAGGAGTGTGTTTCTGTGTGTGTGTGTTATGTGTGTGTGTGTTATGTGTGTGTGTTATGTGTGTGTGTGTTATGTGTGTGTGTTATGTGGGTGTGTGTGTATGTGTGCGTATGTGTGTGTGAAAAGCGTTACCATGAGTGCAGAGAAGGGTGGCCATGAGTGCAGAGAAGGGTGACCATGAGTGCAGATAAGGATAACCATGAGTGCAGAGAAGGGTGGCCATGAGTGCAGAGAAGGGTGACCATGAGTGCAGAGAAGGATGACCATGAGTGCAGAGAAGGGTGACCATGAGTGCAGAGAAGGGTGGCCATGAGTGCAGATAAGGGGTGGTCAGAGAAGGGTGACCATTGTATGTCTGTGTGTGCGTGTGTGTGCGTGTGTGTGTGTTTGTGTGAAACAATCGTAGATAAAGTAATTGCTAGCAAGGAAGCATCCAAGGTTTGACTGATGCATACGTCGAACAGATATGAGATGCCCTCCTATTTGCTTCCCCTTGCCATTACGAGTTTGCAGACAAGTGGGGGTGCATGGCACAGGATCAACATCCCAAATAACCAACCTTTCACTGTGTCCAATGGTGATGCTGAACATGATAATGGTGCAGCATTAGGTGAAGGTTGTGACCATGTGGCTCTAGTATACCAAGAGGAAGTTGTGTCCACCTACTACAGTGAGAGATGAAGTCTCCTTCAATCATCACCTAGGATTAGATTGCAAATAGCAATGCACAAGGTAGAACATAACAAAAGATGGATTAAAGTAGGATATGGAGCACGTAGAAAAGAAAATCAATGGGCAGCAAATAGGAGGTGAATTAATGTACGTAGCAAATAAATACAGCATGGATACATATAGGCTTATGGTAAGAGCAAATTAATATTTGGGTAGAAAGAAAATGAATGGTCTAGAGGATATGCCATACAGAGTCTGGGTACCAGATAACTGAAGTCATCCGGTCCCCAGACTAGTGTAGAGGATGAAGAAGGTGGTCCCATGATTAGAAGGCATGGTACATGCATGCTTACATGTACTGAGCAGATATAGAAAAACGGTGCACAATGTAAACTACCATGACCCAAGCGATACATATGAACGTCGAGCGATACTGTTTTATGTTGAAACATACCGTACGAAACACAATCGTCTGATCTACTATACCACGTAGCACTGGTAGCAGCTGCTAGGCCCGTGCGCAGTGGGTTCGATCAACACCCCCCCCCCTCCCCCCCCCGGCCCGGTTCCTCCCGATCGAAAATGGCGACACGTAAAAGACTCAGTGGTAGCAATCAGAAGCAAGGCGATATCACCATGCAAATACTTTCGACATTGTAGCGATCATATTGATAATATGCCATCTCATTCGGCTGATGGTACAGAGAGCATAGCCACTGACCTACAGTCTCTCTCGCACTGACTCTCAATCTGATCGCATGTCTGTGTGCATGCATTGACGTGGAGAGGACTGACCTTGTGTCTGAAGTGGAGAGGACCGATCTTGTGCATGTGCACTGAAGTAGAGAGGGCTGATCTTGTCTGCACTGAAGTAGAGAGGGCTGATCTTGTGTGACTGATGTGGAGAATACTTTTAACGATACTCAAAGCTTCCCTGCACTTCGCCGTATTTTGTCATCGACGCCCCTGGCGGTTAATCGAACCTCCATTTCCAAAATCCTACGCACGGGCCTGGCAGCAGCTAGTTGAGCGATAGTTCAAAGCGGGCCCGCCGGGTTCATACGGGAAAAGGCGTGTCCATTACATAATCGCATCGGTAGAGTGGGTTGCTAACGTGAGTGGCGAGAAATGAAGAGCTACTTTGAAAATCTATATCTCCGTAACGAATAAGAAAAAACGTAACGATCTGCAGAAATCAATAGCTATAGGACTCTTCTATGTACACTCCGAATTTGACGCATTATCTTCACTCGTATCTGGAGAAATGTGGAATTCTAACCCATTGGGTTAGAGACCTTTGCAACCATGGCATGGTAAACATGTAGAGCACCAAAATAGGATGCACAGAGAGAAGTGTGAACAAGTGTACGAAATTTGAAAGTACACATTACCCCGTTGTGAAGATATGCTACGTTGAGTAACGTACAATTTTTATAGTGATAAAGTTTAAACTCCAGAAGGGTGATTTTGCTGGACACCGTCCCATATATTGTATATCCTGTAAGCTCAGTTTCACATTAAACGATTTATACTACCACATAGTTTTTGGTATATTCTTTGGTAACATTGAATACACTGTTCATATGCGTTTGGACATTTTGGTGTCTTGAATAATTGTTTTTGTGTACAGCATGCTGTAAGGACATATGCTATCATCCTTTAGCTCTATTCAGTTAATACAATTAGGTGGCCCAACTAGTACGTTTATACTCTTGCTACTAACTTCTTAGTCATGCAATGATGATATGCCATATTACATGCACCATGTTGTGTAATAATGGAACAACATTATTCATGCACATCAAAATCAAACCTTTATACTTACACAGGTATGGAAGAGAATCAATCAGTGTGTGACATGACAGAGCAACAGATGCAGATGATCAATATTGTCTTCGCAAGTTCTTCATTTGTCACCTTTATATTTGGATTAGCCTCAGTTCTTATCAACTGGTGTTGCTATTTCGTTACAAAAACAAGTATGAAGTTGACCCAACAGAAAGAATATTCTTTATTGCCTTGGTTGTAATCACTGCGTTTGAGTTCATGGAGTCTTTCCAGTGGTTTCTGCTTTTAAAAATTTCTGTACCTTGCACTGTATTAGGAGCAGTCAGGGAATATGCCTTGATCAGTCTTCTGGTCACTCTGATCTGCCTCGGTATCCATCTGTGCATCATAATGATTCACCCTAAGTGTCTTAAGGTCATCAAGGAAGAAAAACAAAAAACATAACACTTCTTCAAAGGTCTTATATCTTTGCTACATTTACGATACCTGTTTTGTTTGTACCTTGACCTTTCATCAAAATGGGATATGGAAAAGATGAATATTTGTGTTGGTTAGCATCCAATCACCCTTGCAATGCTTCTGACAGTTCTGTGACATTGATAGTTCACCTGTTGATGTGGCATATTTGGGCTATTCTTACGTGGATGTTTGCAGTGGCTGTTGTTGTTCTTGCCATTTGTCGTTACTGCACTCACAAGTCAGCCTCCAATGTCACCACATCAATACACAGCCACAATGTCTGTGCTATAATACCTATGCTGCTTACCTTCATTAAAATCTTTATAGCTAATGGCTTTCTGTTTATATGGGAACTGATTATAGGAAAGTTTTCATACCAAACTTCTCTTCAGGCAGCTGTCCTCACACCTTTTATGCTGATGGTCTATGCCTTAATTATAAACATTCGCCAAGTGAGAATCACAATGTTGAAGAGCCAAAAAATTATCACAAATGCATTTACATCTTCAGCCACCCGTGGCAAGTCATATGGAACATCATCACAGACACATTTCATCCTCCCTGGTGACAAATGGGACTAGACAAAGAATGAAACAATTTACTTCACTGTACTAAAATGAAATAAGTCAATTATGAATTGAAATTGCTGTAATAGCATGCATTAGTACTGTGTGAGAACATGTTATACCTTTTTGCAAACCATGCCCTCACAAAACATTATTGTTAACTTGCTGATGAAGGGGAATAATAATTTATGTGGCTTTCTGGCTGAATGGTATGCATTTAGCATTTTTACATGCATGCTTTGTGGTACACTATTACCTACAATGAAATGATACAAGAAAGACATAAAAATCAACACTCCCAAAATCTCGTATAGCATTATGCTCCATTGAATAGAAGCAATTGAATTGAACGGTGTGACTTTGATTCAACATTGAAGAGCCAAAACAATACAAACCTCATCTTTGAAAATAACAAGCCTGATTGATATATATTGGTACTTTCTTTCGATATCGAAGTCGCTGTAACGGTTATCGGGTAGGTTGCAGTAATTAACGAATGACGCACGAACAAGGTTTATCGTTGGATGTTTTTGTCGCTAAATAACGTTTGCGTTTAGCCTTCCTACATGCAGTGTGAAATAGCTGCGCTTTGGAGCATTTTGATGTAGGCTAAGTGGCATGCTTTGGGGCTTAGCGAGCTCCAATGTGATTTGTAGTTAGCTTTCTCTGTCAAAGAGGTTAAGCAGACGTATTCGGGTAAGGGGCCGAGACTAGGGAGGCGCAAGATTTGCTGCCTTCAATTCGTTAATTTGGTACAATCGTCCTGCGAAGTGAGAATTCTTCAACCCACATAAACGCACTGCTGCCTGGGTGAGGAACTTTACTAATGCAGATCGAGTTCAAGTCATTGAATAACCATCCACAATGTTCTGGGACACTTTGGTAGGTATTGGTTTTCCTTTTCACAGTCCACAGCTTGGACACAGCCACAAAGCGGTTTCTTTTCTGTGCAAAGGGAATTAATTGATAACACATAATATATACTTGTGTGTTCCTGAGTAAATTTGGGTTGTCTTGCGTTTCACGTCTTTGGGGTTAGTACCTAAAAAACTGATTCAGTGCATCTTGGCATATTCTTTGACTCATGCAGGAATGATGAGACCTTAATTACTATCACTTTCAATATCTGTATCATATTATTTCCCATTGTAATGAAAAACAATGCATAACATATACTGTTAACTTATTAAATGGTAGATCACCTTCAGATGACGTTACTGTTTCACTGATGGTGGTGAGCTATTTCACGGCACCGGTATCTATAGAATACTTGAACATATAATTGTGACAGTTCACGCGAAAATGATACCACGGACGTATAAAGTTATATCCGTGGTATCATTTTCGCGTGAACTGTCCCAATTATATGCAAATAAATAAGCCGGCTTTTCCACTGCTAGCTGTAGCTGTTAACTGATAAATGGTGCACGACAATTAAACTTACTTCATGCTATATATCACCTTCAGCTGATGTCACTGTTTCAGCTATTGAATACATAAATGCACAGTGTTGCATATGTGAATAAATATTCCCCTGTAAGACATGACGTCGTTATCTTCCAGTGGTATTTGCATTTGCCGCGCAAGCCTAGTTTTGCTTTTGTAGGCACTGTTACGACTGCAATGCAGTGTAAGTACGAAAAAAGTGATCATCATGATTGGAAAATTATAAAATTGCACTTATTCTCCAGAAGCGACAAGAAAAAAAGTATTACGTCTTCTGCAAGCTGTGACGAGTTCTCTATCAACAGATGTTGAAAATTTCTAACAGGCGCCACCCAGGTCAGAATTGGTACATATTGGTAAAACTCGTCCAAACATGTATACAGTGTAGGTACTTCAACTGTTATCATTACTACACGCAATGGCAATCAAAGTACACTTTCAATGACATAAACTAACCGTACCCAGTGTGACAGGAGCGTGACGAACAAAGAACGGTTGTTTGTACTGTGTCTATAGCACAAAAGCAGGTAGGTCTACGCTCTTGGCAAAAATGTACATAAGTTTGTTTACTGTATCTTCTTTCAACTGTTAGACAGGTTTATGTTCGCTGATCCCACCGTGGCTTGTGTATCGATACCTAAAACACCCCTTTTCCCATTATGCCGCGGATTGCCTAAGGTCACATCCATTGACGTGAATGGGTGTTCGTGACTTGTTTCCTATCCCGTTATACTGTATTATTTATATAAGATTGCTTGGTCATACTGCAGTAAAAATTACAATTCATATGCAGACCAAGTATTGATAAGGTCATTTACAATTCAATTGGAAATAAAACACAAGATGACGGCGGATGTATGGTGATTTTTCTTAATTCAATGACGCAATCGCAAAATATTTCAACACAAAGATGTATAATTATTACGTGTTATGTTCAATGCTAATAGACAAAAGCTGTTGGCAAGCTCAACAAGGACCTACCAGTTATGCAACCCACTGTCATCACATGCCTGTTTGCCTGTTTTCAAAACTATTTCCAAACAAAATTAGTTGGCTGTATTGTCACCTATATGGAATTGCAATTAAAGTCGTATATTTAATGTACATGTCAATAAATTACAAAGGATTAAAGCTCTCACAGCATAGAAACGTCCCAACTCTCGGCCATTTTCATCTGGTTCCACCTTTACATTTCAGGAATCCTTTATTTTCTTGATAGTGGCCAGTTTTTTGAAAAATCATTTTGTTCCAGGCAAAGATTACAAGTTTTCCACACAAATCTTGCCCAAAAAAGGTGGAAAAAAGCAGAAGATGCTCACGTTTCAAAATTCTTGGCTTGACCAGCACAAATGGCTAATATAGCCCATCACAACAAGGAGGGATTTGCAAGTATTGCGTGCTGTTTCCTCCGCAACTTCTCAAATCAAAACAGGTGTTTTGGTATCAATTCCAATGAAGAAGTTCAATAAAGCAACAGGGAAGTCTGGTTATTTAGCTATGCATGAACAACTTGAATATCATAAAGATGCGGTAGTAGGGAGTAGGTCCTTATGCGAAAGTTTGGAACACCCCGAATCAAGCTTACCTTCTAAAATTTCAAATTTGAATAAGGAGTTGTTGACAAAAATTTCAGTATTATAAAATAAAGGCAATAATGTTTTGTGGAAAGCAAAATTTACCTTTACGTGGTCATCGAGATGATAGCACATCTACAACAGTTAATAAAGGAAATTTCTTGGCACCTCATGGCTGAAACTGATACTGTATTAAAGGACCATCTTGAACAAGGAAAACGAAATGCTAAATGCACATCAAAAACAACACAAAATGAGATCATATAAATAATTGCTGATTATATAGGAGAACGTACAACAAAATCATTACAGCTTTCAACCAGTGTTTTTTCAATCATAGCTGATGAAGTTACTGGGAAGTATGATAATAAAGAAATATTATCTATTTGTGTTCGTTTAATGAGGGGGGAGAATATTAGTGAAGTGTTCTTGGATTTTGTGGAGTTAATAACAACAACAGAGGCACACATTGCAGAAGCTATTATGCTAAGCCTGGCCCAACACAAGGTAGACATACTCATGCAGAGGGCAAGCTTACGATGGAGCAGCTGCTATGTCTTCTGAAAGAGTTGGAGTGCATGCAAGAATAAAAGTTGTGTGCCCACTAGCTTTATATACCCATTGCAGAAGCCATGTTCGTAACCTTAGCATAGCCTCTGCTTGCAAGGTTCCTCAAATAAGTTCTATGGTAGATGTTATCAACGAAACATTCAAGTTTTTCAATAATTCTCCCAAGCTACAAATATTTTTTGAACATATTCTGGATGCTTTTGAATCAGATTGCACCAAAAGCAAGCTACTTGGACTTTGTTGAACTCGTTGGGTGGAGCGGCATACATGTTATGAGACACTTTATGAACTGTATGTCTATATTTGCTGCTGCTTAGAAGCTATAATTAATCCTTCTGCATATCCAGATAAAAATTTGGATCAAAATTGGGATTGGGATTCTGATTCACAAGTAAAGGCACAAGGTCTCTTGCATTCCTTGAAGTCAACGCAAAACATTGTGGATTTTTGGTTGCAAAGAATGTTCTAGAGTTAATTAGACCTATTGCTATTAAACTACAGAAGAAAAACCAAGACATTGTCGCAGCATCGAATATGATTGAAGAAACAATAAGTAACATTAAGGATTTAAGAGAGAATATTGAAACGGAGTTTTGTGATTGGTTTTCAGATGTTAAATGAATTGTGAAAGCTGTTGGTAGTGAAATTAGTGTACCACGAATTGCTGGGAAACTGATTTATCGTGCAAATTCCACAACAGATGGTGCTACACCTTAAGGTTATTACGGTGTGAATGTTGCAGTCCCATTTTTAGATCATTTACATCAAGAAATGAGTAGCAGATTTGACCATGAGAACAGAGTAGGTAATGCATTGTTTAATTTAGTTCCAAGTATAATTAGTAATTTACAGCCATTAGCGGAAGGTTTGCCCTTTTGGAAACTTGACATGCCTTCGCCTTCTTCACTTTTATGTGAAATAAAGTTGTGGCAAAAGCACTGGACAAAAAGATCTGAAGTTTCTGATATCCCTGAAGATCTGTCTACAAGTTTTGTCAGCTGTGATGCAGACGTGTATCCAAATATCCTAGTACTATTAAAAATAGGGTGTACTCTTCCTGTATCTAGCTGCGAAGCAGAAAGTTCTTTCTCTGGCTACAGAAGAGTAAAAAGTTATATTCGAAGTTCAATGACTACAGAGCGACTTGCCTCTAATGCAACTGCATAATGACATTGAAATTGATGTTGACCTAATTTGCCAACAGTATATTAGTAAATATAACAGAAGAATGTTTAAATCATGTATTTTGTTCGAGTAAGCCATGTTGCATTTCATTCCTACATGTCGTCATATATTGCTGTGTTGAAGAGTTTGTTTCCCAGATTTACATGCAATGCATGACACATGACGCAATAACGCATTTAGCATGGTTTTGAATAGATATATGATGCTGTATGCCCAAACATACATGTATATGGACCTAACGCAATAATATAGAAACGAGCGCCGAAGTTGACGCGTACAAATAAAATGTACGCATAATTCGTCTCAAGTGCGTAAGAAAGAAGTTGTGGTAGAGGACCTAATCTCTTATTTGATAGACCATTTTTCGCGGATATTTTCCTATATATGAAACGAAGTACTTTGTAACCTATAGTTTAAATGCACCAAATCACGATTTATGACCATTTCAGTTGCAAGCATCTAAACTGCGCTAAGCATGGGTTTTTGAAAGCTAATGACGGGCGTTGGCTCCTGGAGCTCCGCCCCAGAACCCGATGGGGGAGGTTACAGCGCTTCCCCATACCCCCTAGCTGCTATTGTTCCCCTCCCCTCATGAAAAATTCATTATGCCGGACCCCCCCCCCCCCCCCCCCCCCCCCCCTCCTCATTCAATTCTAGTATCCGCCCCTGCTACATAGCGGTCATATACACCTTTTCAAGTTCTGTAAGGCACTGGGTGGGACTGTCGTTCTGGGGCTCAACTCCGATGACTCCATTCGCAGGCTGAAGGGATCCACGCGGCCCCTGAATTGGCTTCAAACCCGTTTGGACGTGTTAGAGGCGATTCATTACATTGACTGGATCGTTGTGTTTGAGGAGGACAGTTTGAGGAGGACACGCCTCTGCGAGTTTTAGAGGAGTTGAGGCCTGATGTATTGGTGAAGGGAGGGGACTATGCTGCGCAGACTATTCTGGGGAAGGAGTTTGCAGGAGAGATACGTATCTACTCTTTTATGGAGGGTGTCTCAAGCACGGCCTTTTCTTGTGCTGAAAGTGACATGGACTGTATCGCACCACTGGCCACTTCACCAATGTCATGTGTATACATGTAAGGACTGGGGATCCAAAGACCTTATAAACACCTCCCTGCATCAAATTAGGGGCAGCTCATGAACAAAGGTACAATGTGACCTAGTTCCAACCGACAATCTCCATGTCCAGGATGGGTTTTGGGTTGTACTGATGTCATGCTGACTGTAAGCTAAGACAGGGCATTAAACGTGTGCATGAACATAGGGCATGCCAATGGTACTGTTATTGTATTGATAGCAATGTCAGTAAAACACTCTGCATCACTTTCCTAATGTCCCTGAAGCTTTGTGTATTGGCACCAGTCTTATTGCCATGACGGCTTTGTCTAGGTAGCATCCATTATGTAAGGACTCGGGACTCAACGACCTTATAAACACCTCCCTGTATCAAATTAGGGGCAGCTCATTATCCCTTTACACAGCTATATTATTTCAAAGAAAGAACGTGCTTCATTGCGAAGAAGAATGACGGACTGTGTTAGCGTGTTTTAAACGATTCTGCATCAGAGGCGGAGCACTAGAAGCCCGTACGCGTGTTGATATGTAATGAACAACGTACGAATCAACTCACTATGTGTTCTGCTTGCAATTATTCAATTCACTGTGCTGTACTAGTGTCCGAATGTTATCACATTCACGTTGATTATACAGCGTAACGAATACAGTTTGTTTGTTGAAGCCGGAGTGAAAGTACAATTAGACAAACAATGCCTAGTGATTCCAAAGAATATGCAAGCGATCTTCTGTACTACGCCTTTTGTTCATGCAAGCGGTGAGGTATAGTCACATCCGCGGGCATGCACTCGTTGTCATATACGACTCACGCTTACAGCTTGCTCTAGCATGCAACATCTCCATGCATGCAGCGTTTATCAACTGTTTAAATAAATATCCACACAAAAAATCGTAATGTTCCGCACGGATGTTCAATACGTAGCCCGTTGATTAACCGGCCAACCGGTTGATAAACTGGTTGGCCGGTTAATCAACCGGACATGCCATAATGCGCATGCTCGTATTAATGTGTGAACTCGTGGAAATGGAGAAAGACTCGATCATGGTGTCGTTTCAAGGATATATTGACTCCTCTTTTCCTGTTGGTGGAAAACGTACCAGAAGCGCGGTGATCAAAAAGGAAGTGGCGCAAAGAATCGTTAACCATCTCAAAGGTACTCCAGATGCTGATGGCGCCTTTCGTCACTTCGTCAAAAAGAGCGGCTTTGCGTTGGTGGACTTGCAATCGGTTGGAATAAGAGACGTCCTGGTTGTTTCTGTGAAAGAAAAGAATCAGGTACTAATCCTTTCACGATGGTGTCTTCCACTTATTTTCTTGCCCCCCCCCCCCCCCCCCCCCCCCCCCCCCCCAACTCGGTTACCGGCTACACATATGTATTTGAGCAATAGTGTCAGTAAGTTGTAATCGTCTTATATAGAATGGAAATGACCGATATATTCATATCTTCCAAGAAGTGTGGTTGAACACTATATAAAGCTGTGTGTCACTTGCAGTCTCAGAATGCCTCAAAAAACAAAGCCAAATCTTCGGCCCATAATTGCAAATGGGTTGTTTTCTCGAGTACAAGTATGTTATGTGATAATGCTGCATTACATGACTCATAGGCATGTATCACATATAGATTGATCTAATCGATATGAGGCATTTGCCTCGTGATGGATTTAAGTGGATACTACACATAGTTAACCATTGGTCGAAATTCACTTTTGCATTCCCATTGGCACAAAAGTCAGCTAAGGAGGTGACCAGTGCCCTAGAAAAATGTGTGTTCCCATTTATCGGCTTACCTAGTATTATACTGAGTGACAACGGTAGAGAATTTGTTACCAAGTTGATTGAAGAGGTGGTGGCTTCTTGGCCTTGAAGTGTCCAACTTGTGAGTGGTCGACCAAGTCATCCTCAATCTCAAGGCTTAGTAGAACAGGCTCACTATACCTTAGAGCGAATGTTAAGTGCTAAAATTGCAGAATGTGGATCCAAGTCACTCCCTGGACAAGATGGCTGCCCCACATTGTCTGTAAGTTGGAACATTTACCAAACGATATGTTAATATAAATTCATGAAAATGTTTCTTCTATAGACACAGTCAATTCATGAATCTACAAGGCACACACCATATGAGTTGGTGTTCGGGCAGCCTCCCAGGTCAGTGGTTTTACTGGATGTTTCATTCAGAGGAAAGATAGATGAGGAAGACCTTAAAGATGACACATGTGCCAAAGAGGAGGATAGCAGAGGGGAGTATAGTGAAGTTGTTGTGGATAGGGCAGTAAAGGAGAATGGCAATGTAGAAAACTATTGTGAAATTGACTATGATGACACTGGCAACATGGGAGATGGCAGTAAGGACGAGGAGCATCAAGATGGCAGTAGCATGGAAGATGATGGCACTAAGGAGGAGGACTATGAAGATGGCAGTAGCGTGGAAGATGATGGCACTAAGGAGGAGGACCATGAAGATGGCAGTAGCATGGAAGATGATGGCACTTAGGAGGAGGACCATGAAGTTGGTAGTAGCATGATAGATGATGACAATGCAGATGACACTTCGTCAACAAGGAAGAGGCCAATGAAAATGGGGGCATGGATGTGAAGGAGCACACTGATATGAAGAGAAATCCAAACCCCTGGAACTCCACTAGCAACAGTTGAGAAACATCTGAAGGTTCATGAAAAGGCAAATGACGCATACTTAGCAACGGCAAAACGAATGACTAAGAAATATTCAAAGCAGCATAAAGTTAATGAGTTTCTTGTTGGAGAAAATGCAAGTCTGCGCATTCCTCGCATACACAGAACATGTTCTGACATGTTGCGCTTACCCTGTGTCATCGTTCAGATAACTGGTGAACACCACTCTCTTTATTGCCTTAGATGCAGTTCAGGTGTACTTCAGAGGTGCTATCGTGCCATAACCATGATCAGGCTAAAATGAGAACACATCTCATTCACTGCCTTGAAACACAGAGTATGACACCTTTTTCTTCACATGGGTCTCGTAGACCCAGTGATCCAAATATCGAAGCCTACTCATGTCTGCCGAACGATTAATGATGGCACTCCCATGATCCAGTGTTCCTCATGCACAGAGCGGTATCATATGGCTTGTTGTGCTGTGCCTTCACGGTTCATGACAAACAAAAGACTACAATGGAAATGCCAGCCTTGTGCAAAGTAACAGAACTGTTCATTCATTGTCATACATGCATGTACATGCAGCTGATCCTCATTTGTTCTAATTGCATCCGGTCATCCTTCCCTATTTTATTGTCCAATACCATACAAGCATGTAGAATAATATTCAACAGGTATTGTAGAAGATGTATAAACACTGCAAGCAATTTAGGCAATCACTGTAACAATCTTATATTCCATTTGGTCAAACATGCACCAAAAATAAACTTAATATATGCACTAATCACATGCATATATATGCATGCAGCATGCGTAATATGAAGGCAAGATGTAATGAAGATTGGAAAGTTGTGCACCTTAGATGCAGCTCTACGTCAATTGGATATCATATTGTTAAACAACCGGACGGGCGATTGATCAACAGGACAATTTTGCCTGTCCCGTTAAACAACCGGACAGCCGGTTATTCAACCGTCCGATAACTTACCACCATTATGCATCTGGTCAGCTGGTTGATCATCGGGATAACCGGTTGATCAACCGGCGTCCGGTTGATCAACCGGATAAATTAACCATCCGTGCGGAACAGTAATATATAATCTACGAGTTGTTTACAGAGAAGTTTACAGCTGCAACCCAAAATACAAGTGGTGAATTGCATCACTTCCTGGAGGGAGAACAAAAGGTATGATAATAATGTATTATATTCTTATATCCAGGTACCTCTAATGCCCATCCCTCTCATGTGCCCCACTTGACCAATGACCATGAGGGTCATTGCAGGCAAGAGCCAATGTTGGGTCCCCCACCCAAACCTGAGGATATTCTAATTACAAGCAAGCAAACAGCCCCGGATCCAGCATAGCTTTGGGGGGGGCGGCCGCCCCCCCCATCGCGTATGAAATGCCGCCCCCTGGCAGCTTTTGCCGCCCCCTGGCAGCTTTTGCCGCCCCCCCCCCCCCTCCCCTTCCCGACGACAAAGATCTACAGATAATGTGTTGCGCCATACTTAAAAGTCCCTATAACTCAGTTGTACGGACAAATGTCAACGAAGCGGTGGAGCACGACAGGGCAGGTGCGGAGTGGACCCGTTTGCCGTGATGTTCCTTGTGTTTTAGTAGAGAATGCGACTTGCCGACTGTACCCCCCCCCCCCCCCCCCCCCCCCGTCGTAAGCGGACTGCACCCCCCTCCTCCGTTCAAACAGCTTCGCATACATTGCCGCCCCTCTGGTAAACCGCCCCCCCCATAACAAATTCCTGGATCCGGGGCTGCAAGCAAACACCCATTAGTGTGCCCAATTGACTCACCATAGGTCAGACCACTGTCAGATTCACATAGTGTAATGGCATTCTGGTGAGGGTCATTGCAGACGAAGACCAATGTTGGGCCCCCACCCAAACTTGGGGATATTCTAATTACAAGCAAGCAAACACACATAAGTGTGCCCAATTGACTCACTGTCACATTCACACAGACTAAAAAAGGCACGCAACGGTTTCCGGTTTTAGGCCTTAAGTGCGTTGAGAGCCTTTGTCGTCTTTAGATGCCAACCACTTTTTTGTAGAATATATACGAATCTGTAAACAGTTTATTATTGTAACAATAAATTTTGGTCGAGCACGTGAGCAAAATTTATGAACACATTGGGGCCCTATTCTATTTCGCGATCAAACCTGATGCTAGCAGCTTCATTACAAGTTGGTGTGTGTTCTTCGCTCTGATCGTTAGGTACTCCCATTTTCCTAGTTCAGAATCGCATATTCTTTGAAGAAAGGCGGCGCAAGTATTTACTGTAGGCTATGTGTGTGTTAAACGTTCTAAACTTAGTCCAGGCACACACATTCGATCAATACAGAGCTGATCTGCCTATATAAAATATTCTATACTCCTTGTCAGCTCTTCGATCATGCATGCGCCCAACGGCAGGAGTTGAAGGTATTATTTGTCTCATGTGAGGATTGAGTCTTTGCAAATCTGGGGAGGAGTGTTTCTTATGCCCACATGGGAGCTAGAGAGTCTCTTCTGCGCATGGGCTAAGATAGATATGGCTTTTAGAATTTCATGCTTGGGTATATAAGCATTTTTGTTAGTTGGTTTTGAACATTGTCATTGATGATAGTATTGTTTAATTTACAACTCTACATAAAGACACGCGTGATGTTATGCAGTCTCTGATTTCCATGTGAATAAGAGTTTGTTCATATAGTGTAACTGTTTGCTAAGATCAAACCACACTGGGCTGTCCTGCTCCATAGTTGGAATATGGCTATGTTGAGTGTAGAATGATTTTTCAAGTGCATGCAATGATGTCTGAACATCTCTTTTTAACTTTACAATTGTCCGTTTCATGTTTGCAACTAATAGGTTGTGCTGGTCAATGTCTAGAGCACATAGATGTTGATTTTTTTTTTCTGTTTTCAGTTTATGTCTCAAGTTATCTAAGCCCTTCAGTTCGTCCGTCAATCCAGTACAATTTGCAGTTGCTCTACAAAGCTTAGTTTTCAGCTCAGATACATGCAATGTACATGGTTTAGAAACTGTAGCTGGTAACTGGTGACATTGTGTTTTCAATGGTACTGCAGATGGTTCCTCCAAATTTGAAACTGATAACTGCTGATTGTGCATTGATTGGCCATCAGTTGTATCTGCTATGGCTGCTATTAGGAAGTCTTGTGACGTGTTTGCAAACAGACTGGTTGCAATACATGGTGTAGCAAATGTGTCGCCATCACCAGGTGGGACAGTTGCGATTATATCTTTACACATTTTATTATCAGTGTCATTTTCATAGGTGCAGGTTGTTACATAGTCTCCTTCGTCAGTGTACAATTTAAATTCTGAAATGGGTAGCTGTATAATTTTCTCTATAATATACTTCCAGGTTTCATCATGGTGTAGATGTACATTGTTCTTTCGACAGTACAACAGCAGTGGCCCTGTGAGGCTGGAACTTGGACAGCTATCTCCATCGTGAAACGTGTAGCCACCTTCCACGTTTGACCACCAAACACCTGTACCTTGTAGTAGGAATGGACTGATTCTCTGAAGGTGGGCTTGATAACTGTCCTTGTGTTTGGTAGCAAATTCGTGTGAAAGGAATGTACCACCAAAATCTGGAAGGTGCTAGTTTTCTAATTGAAGTTTCAGACCCATGTGTTGTGAGGTAGATTTCATGTCTGACTTGAATATGCATCATTATGCTCATGATGACATTTTCTGGATGTCTGTTGCTTGCTCGTTCTGCAATTCTGCGTGACTGGCCAAAAAGCCTCTCCTGATTTTCTGTATTAAGTGACTTCTTATATACTAATTCATATTGTTCAGGGGCGTGACTTGAAAGAGAGTGTAAATACAACCCAAACAGGGCGTATTAAGGGCTCTGAAGCAAATCATAACATAGTTGATGATGGATCCATACATTGTTGTATAGCCGGAGTAAATATTTTGGTGTGCATGCTTTGTGATCTGAATAGAGGATTTCACATATTATGACCATGCTCTGAAGGAGAGTGATTGTTTTCTAATCTGCATCTGTGTTATATACCTGTAGAAATAGCCGCACTAAAGTAGAGCGCAGATCACTTGCAGTTATTTTCTCCTTTTTAATGGACATGTTGATCTGATTCACACATTTGTGCTTCACAGAGCTGGGAAGAACAGATGGTAACTCTTGGAAAAGATTCAACAGATGACCTTTGATGTCATGTAATGGCTCACAGTCCATTACTTCATAGTACTGCAGATTAAGGTTAGTCAGTGATTCGTCTGGTTGAAGAAGTAGTAATGAAGGGACTCGCTGCACACGCTGTAGAATCTCCTGAAGCTCCTTCTGGAGTGTGGCTCTGTTTTTTCCTATTCCTCTGGCTACAGTCACTTTTCGAATATCATTGACAGGCAAGTCGGGAATGTATAGTGGCTTCAATGCACCTGGCACTTTACCCAGCACACCTTGCACCACTAGTGTTTGAATATCCCCTAATGATCTTGTCTTGCAGCGCAAGGAATGTGCTTGATCTGCCATCATAGTTGATTTACGTCCACACCCTCCACACTTGTACACTCCACCGACCTGTGTTCCACGTTCGAATTGCTGTGCTGGATGATCTCCAGTAAAAAACCGTAGCACATCATGGACTGCAATTCCACAAGTGGTTCATTGAGATCAGGTAAACAGGATACTCTATCAGGTATTATTGCAGCTTGATCTTCTATTGACGATGAATTCAGGGCAATGAGATACAAATGTGGCTCTTCAACTATAGTTTGTATGGAAGCTGTTCCTTTTGGCATTTCAGTTAAGTACACTGCCGGATCATAAACAGTATGTACTGTAACCATGATATATCCATGTCCCAGAATAGTTGCATGATCATGCCACAGTACAAGCAATCATTTTCGCTGCAGAGAGTGTAGCAATTGTCTGAGGTCATCAATTGTGATATCTCTTTCTACCGGCATGTGTTGTATTACAGTGTGTCGTAGTCCGTACTTTCAATTATTTCATCTGAGAAAAGATGCATGCACTTTTCTTGCATCTTGAGCAGACACTGTCATATATGTAGTATGGGTATCTTGCGTCCCTCTATACTAACTTCCAATATTTCAACTTTTCCATTAACTGTCAAGTATTTAGTTAACATTTGTGGACTGCGTGCTTCTCCTAGATGTATTTCTCCTGATAGTGCCATTTTTACCCACGATTCTTTCATGTGCTGTGTTGTGGGTGGTATAGGGATAGAAATCTCTTTTACAGGCAACTTCATCTTCATTGACCTTACCCTTGGTGGTTGTTTTATAGCATCTAAAGCATCTGTATCAATGTCATTTAATGCAGCAAATTATTTACAACCTGCCCACAATTCTTGCCGTGACATGGTGTTCAATTGCAAATTTTGTCCATATTACTTTTCTTCCTCAGTAACTGCTTTTTTTGCTTATTCCATTTGACATTAGCAAATGATGGAGCATGACTTTTTTGTTGGCGTTTTGCACTGGGTGGTATTTCAAAGTACTGGGAAAGCCTTTTCCGTGCATAGCCGGAGAGAGATTCATTCTCCCTCAGTAATGTGACTGGTGTTGTAATTTCCAGTTCCTTGTTACAAGCGTCTCTGCATTGCTTCATAATTTTTCTTCTTTCTGCCTTTTTCTCAGATTTGGTTTTCTGCTGCTCAATGCCAGGCTGGCATGACACAAGTGAGTCAATGAAATTGTGATTGAATTCCTTTTGGCAGACTTTATTTAGCGACTCAACAGCAACTTTAATGAAAGATTTCTCCCTCATTTCTGCAGGTTTATTGATGATGATTACTTCAGAAGTTGCCATGTAAATTGGCATTGCTGGGAAGATGGATTGATGGTTGTAAAATCCAGTGTAGCATTGTTTGCATTGCTGTAAGTTATGATGTTCTCTTTCTTGTACAGTTAAAGATTTCCAGGTATCTACTGCAAATGTACCCTCATATTCACTTTTTTGTGATTGAGGATGCCACCGCTTTGAGAACATATTCCTCATTGCTTTCACACGGGTCTCATAGCTGCTACATGTCCTCCCATCTGATTTCCTTTGGAAGTAGCTGTCCTCCAGTTTGAGTGGTGCTTGAAACAAACTCTTGAAATCATCTTCACTGCTCCGAACTAATGCAACTCGTGCAAAGCCACAGTTTACTCTTAGTGTAAAGGTAGGATTTCTGCTTTGAGCTGCATGTAATGTTGTAAAAAACATTTATTGAGATTGTGATGAGGCTTTTACTTTTTAGCAGCTGCTACGTTCATGCAAAGGAAACCACCGTATACAGGTAAAACAAAGCCTTTTAGGGTAGCGGGATTTGAGAGGCTTTAACTTGTTAGCAGTTGTCACTGTTGTGACATACAGGCCACAGTCTGAATGATTAGTTTGTTTATCAACATCCATGAAATGGAGATGCACTGCGGAGTATAAAGAATGGAACAAATTTGTTCAATGCCATGATCAGTACAAGTGTTATAGAGACTTTCATACATGTGCACATGGCCTGATGGCAATCCAAGGGTTGAAATTGTCCTCTCCATTGTGCAGAATTTGAATAAAACCTTTTCGCATTATATCAAATGTTAAATGATATCCCAATGTTGTTGCTTGAAATCCAGGCATACCATATTGGCTATGGAGAAGGTATTGCACAGCATTAATTATAGCATCATCCAGCCACTTCTTGTCACTCTCAAAAATGCATCTGTGTTCTTCATACAGTATAACATTCCCACATCCAACCACTGGGGACGTAGATTTGATAAACCTTGTGTTCTAACCTTTCTGCTTTTCTTTATCTGTTTCACCTCTTCATCACAAGCAACCTTTCTGCTTTTCTTTATCTGCTTCACCTCTTCATCGCAAGCAACCTTTCTGCTTTTCTTTATCTCTTTCACCTCTTCATCGCAAGCAACCTTTCTGCTTTTCTTTATCTCTTTCACCTCTTCATCGCAAGCAATCATGCTCTTTTTTGCTTCATTCACTGAACACTTTTTAGGTTGAGAGATGTCAATAATTAGTGAAGCAGAGGCACAGACACTCAACTCTGGCTTACTGGTTAAGTGGAGACTGTCAAGGGTTACACCATCCTTCATTACACATCTTTCTTGTGTCCAAAATCCACTGAAAGAATGTATCAATGTTCGCTGAAGACAGTAGTAAGTATGTTTTGTCATATTTACAAATTGTCTTAATACCAATGCCACTGGATTCGAACCAATACTCCCAGAAGTTCAATAACTTCCACTGGATATAAATAAGCATCAATGGCACGTTTCTTAAAGTGGTCAAACTCTTCAGAAAGTTTGTCATTCATTATTTTAAATTTCCTTCCCCAGAAATCTCTCAATGGTGCTTGTTATTATTACGTATCAGTGTCAACGGTCCAACGAGGTCAATCCTTGTTAAGGGCATATTCACCAGCTTCTATATTTAATCCTGTTATAAAAAAAAAGTAAGTTTGTTATACTTCCAGTATTTAAGTATAAGGTTGAAAAACTTATATCAAAGTCTTCATCTTCTGCTGCTTTAAATGCAAGTTCATCTGCACCTGTTCGCCATAATCGAAACAAACGTGGTGAAAACAACTGCTCATTAAGTATTCCATGAGTAGACATTTCATTCCCATTACAGATTTTTCATTGTGAGAATCAGTCACATCTGGTCTCTCTTTGCTTGCACTTTTTTCATTGTGAGAATTGGTCCCATCCAGTTCATTTTTGCTTTCAATGTCCTCATCACTAGCAGCTGCCTTTCTTCATATATTTTAAGCTGGATTGAGTTATATTTCTTTTTTAAAACCTATCCATGTGCATTTTTTTATGAATATAACCCCTTACTACACACTTCAGCAATAGTAAAAGAGTCTGTTGTCCCTCCTTTTCGAGACAGTTTTCTCATGTTTCTTAAGAGTACTAGGTTTCCTTGTTGAAATTCTACTTGTGAATGCTTGCGGTCATAGTAAAGCTTTTGTTTAGTTTGAGCATTCTGAATGTTAGATGCAACTTTCATAAAAGCCTCTGTGCGTGTTAAATCTAGCTGTGTAGCATACTTCTGAGCTTCACTTTCAATGTCAGTGATTGTAACTAACGTATGATTGTTATCCGCATTTCCAGTCTGCAGCTGGATGGGTAATACTGCTTCTCTACCATACATCAGAAAAAAATGGTGTGTATTTAGTAGTAGAATGAAAACTTGTACGATATGAGAAAAGAACAGATTCCAAGTTTTCATCCCAGTCATTTTGATCAGCGTTAATATATTTAACAAGCGACTTTGTCACAGTTTGATTCAGCCTTTCATCTAGTCCATTGGTTTGAGGGTGGTATGCACTTGCAATGCGATGCTCAGTTCCCGTCAGTAAGAAAAGCTTCTCATTTAGTGAATTCACAAACTCACGACCCTGATCTGAAATACACATTCTGAAGCAGCCGAACCTAGTAATCAGGGAAGAAATAAACTTTGCTATCCTTCAGCACATATAGATGAAAGAGCTTGTGCTTCAGGCCATTTTGAAAACTAGTCTGTGCATGTTACTAGAAACCTTACAGAAGATCACATAATGGCAATGTGAGGAAAAAGAACCATTATTAATGAGAAAAGCAAAAATATTATCATATCAGTACTGTTATAATCATTAAAGTAAGCATAATACTTATATGTTGTTTATAGCAATATTCAAATGCACTTTCTTAATGTCAAATTTTTGCATTTTTTCAAAAAGATTAGACTACAAGCATTGCTATACAAATCCACTTGACATGATTGATTAGCCCCACCCAAAAGTACCTGTTATTATTACGTATCAGTGTCAACGGTCCAACGAGGTCAATCCCAACTTGATACCAAACTTCAGACCTCACTGGAATGGGATGTAGCTCTGCCGAGGCCTTGCGTAACTTCCTATTTGTTCGCTGACATGTATCACACGTTCTTACATGTTCTTTAATGTCGTTCGTCCTCCGCCTGATCATGGAATATAATATGTGCCAAAGTGTTTACTGGTGTTTACATACAGGGTGAGATCGTCGTGGAAAGCCTCCGTCACTCTTTTTTGGTCTTCTTCATCAAATACCCAATGTCTGCCGTCTTCTCCTGTGGTATATAACTGACTATCCTTGACTACGAAATCTCCCGCTTTCCTCCGTATCGTCCTCTTCCAGTCTTTTTCAGCCTCCGCTCTGTACCACCTTTCCACAATATACTTCATCACGTTCTTCTTTTCGCTCATTTCAAAAAATCTTAGCACGTGCATCTATAACGCGTTATTGTTCGATAAAGATCTATTGTACGAATGCTGTTGTGGTACCCCATCGATGTAGTATTTGCAAAGCTCCAGTCCGCTAGTACCTATGGCCAAAGGTTTATCGACGGCCGAAGGATTTTATTTGGCTTAACTACTTCGAGTCGACGAGGGGCAATGGGGGGACTACCTATCCTAATGGGGATCTCGTATCCTAGGACCATGAGTCCGCCCGGACGCGTAATCCGGGGGGACGCGTACTCCTGTGACACCGTGTTGGTTGTAATGACTATAAATATTCATGACACAACAGCACCTCGATCAGTGTAGATCTATTCACACACAATGCTAAACAAGTTCCGAAACAGGGATTGTTGAAGCAAACGTTATAATGTATCTTTATGGACAAAATGAAGCCCAAATGTTGAGAGTGAGGGTTCCGCCTATTGTCCATACTGTTGTATTGACACTGCGCAGTTCTTTTCCGCTGAAGAATACGTCGAGCAGCAAACAAAACAAGCTTTCCATGGCATTGTGCTATGTTTGCTAATCCTTGTCATGCTATATACATGTCTTGGAAATAAGAAATACATGGAAAGCACGTTATTAAAAACAATCATTCTTACCGCTTATATCAATAGAAAAATTCCTTGTAGCCTGTCCTTAACCCCGCTGAGTTTGGAATCGATTTTCAGGTAAGATAGCCAGAAGTCCAAAGGTATGCTGTGCCTTCTTAACACCCCTGGGGGGAGGGGGGGCGCCCTGGAAATTATAGGGCACACACACACACACACACACACACACACACACACACACACACACACACACACACACACACACACACACACACACACACACACACACACACACACACACACACACACACACACACACACACACACACACACACACACACACACACACACACACACACACACACACACACACACACACACACACACACACACACACACACACACTCACTCAAGCGGGCGGGAGGAGGGTTGGAGCTTTGTAAGGCGAAGCCTCAGAAGCCAAACGGTAGGTGATTATTCCAAGCACGACGATGTGATGTATGGCCTAGCAGTTTCTCCGTCATATTCAGCCGGTATCGAATGTCATGTACATGTATGTGTTTTATAAATGAGAAGGACACACGCGGCAGAGGGACGTATAGCCACACCCCCGCATAATCGCGTTCCTTGTTCTTTTGTAAGTAAGCTTAGGGGAAGTTTAAAATAATGATATGCCACGGATTTATATATATTTACTATCCTTGGATATGCTTTGACGTCACTGCGGCTGGCGTTTAATGAATCGTCCGTCATCCCATGATGCACAATATCTATTAATAATGAAGCGCCGCGTGACCAAATTGCACTCAAGTGGGAGAAGTCACATTCTGAAGGATTCCATATCATTATAGATTTGCTGAACTGTGGCTGACCTTTGAGGACAAGCAAAAAAGCAGAGAAATGTATAGCTGATGTTTTAAACTTGTGAATGTTTAAATACTACCCAGATGACCCATATTAAAGGACCAGGGGAAATCAGCACAATTGATTAATCCACACATGAATATTATAATTCTAATTATGCACATAAAAGCAGCACAAGTCAATGCATGAACACATTGTATAACAGGTGACACACCAAAAAAACGGGGGAGGGGGGGGGGGGGGGGGGGAGGGTTAGGATTGATAGGCGCATGAAGATTCATCCCCCGGTGTACGTGTGAGTGTGTGTGCGTGATCGCTATGATGTGTGTGTGTGTGTGTGTGTGTGTGTGTGTGTAGATGTGCACCTATATGCAATCATGTCAGTGTAGATTTCGAGTATACGTAAAATCATTCTATGTGATTGCAACCGTTACATCGTGCATCGTGTCGTACTATCAATTTTCAAACGAATCTCTATTCGTTATCAACTTCACTTTCACTACACAGTATTAAGAATCTCTACAGCTGCAGCTAGACGTACTATTTTGCCTAATGACAATGTTGCAAGCGTCGTTGCTGTTTCCTTTCTCTTGTTTTTCAACTCTGACCGTGTGTGCACATTGAATTGTCCAATCATAATGTAAAACTTGAAGGCAATTTTTTGTGCATCAGTATAATTATGCGGCACGAATAAGTCTTCAAGAATATGGATTATTAATATAAGGAAACAATATATCAAGAGCACAATCGAACCAATTACTTATTCGCCCCACACCCCCAAGCCTCTTGCACATGCAACATATGAATTTTGACACACCATAACTGTTCAAAATAATGGGGCATTATTTCCACTGATGAATTGGTCCAGAGTAATAATGGATGATGTGTGCATGTCAGTGAGTGCATGTGTTGTGTGTGTCATGTCTAGTGTTCTATGCTCGACAGTACACTATATGTAGTGTGTATTTAGCAACGAGTAATGTAGTATGTAATCAGATCAGATTTAAAACTGTTATTAGCAATGTGCTGTATTGCAAAGTCTTCATTTATTTTGTAACTAAGCATATATAACACAGTAAAGTGTATACCTGGCTGATGTGTCATATCACTGCAGCTTTAAATACCATTGACAAAACCGTTCAGCTTAACTCAGACAATGTACAGTCAACAATCAATATGGTTTTGAGCTTATCGGTAATTTTCAGTAAGTATACACCTCTTATTGAACAAGTTGTTTCCTTTCTTTTTATACCACCATTGCTTTCAAATTCTTTATACACCAACTTTCTTATGGAAAATGTTCGTAGTTACTCATTCAATAAGAGTGTAATTTACTGGTATGCTCAAAACTTTATAGTAGTTGAACCTTAAATAATGATTGCATTCTTCACAGTAAGAGATTACCATAACCATTGTTATTGGCTATGATACTTACTCCTTAGTCGTAAGGATTGCTACAGAATTTTATCAACATTCAGTTGCAGCACTATAGCTTGATCATGGCAGAATGAATAACACATTGGATTGATCATCGGTTTGCTCGTATTTTATCATGCGCATTCCACTTCAAGGAATGAGCTTTATTACAATGAGAAAAATTTCATTTCTATGTGATATTTTCTGTGCTAAATAGACCAACTACGTTTGAAAGAATGTACTTCAGACTTTTTCATTCTGTTATGAGGGTAGACTGGCAAAATTCAGCATGACAAATCAATTACACAATCTGGATAGCTATTTTCCCAGATGTAGTATATGTATTCTCATTGCATTCATATATATTGTATATCCTGTAAGCTCAGTTTCACATTAAACAATTTATACTACCACATAGTTTTTGGTGCATTCTTTGGTAACATTGAATACACTGTTCATATGCGTTTGGACATTTTGGTGTCTTGAATAATTGTTTTTGTGTACAACATGCATAAAGGACATATGCTATCATCCTTTAGCTCTATTCAGTTAATACAATTAGGTTGCCCTACTAACACGTTTGTACTTTTGTTACTAACTTCTTAGTCATGGAATGATTATATGCCATATTACATGCACCATGTCTCATAATAATAGGACAACATTATTCATGTACATCAAAATCAAACTTTTTTTACTTACACAGGTATGGAAGAGAATCAATCAGTGTGTGACACAACAGAGCAACAGATGCAGATGATCAATACTGTCTTCGCAAGTTCTTCATTTGTCACCTTTATATTTGGATTAGCCTCAGTTCTTATCAACTGGTGTTGCTATTTTCGTTACAAAAACAAGTATGAAGTTGACCCAACAGAAAGAATATTCTTTATTGGCTTGGTTGTAATCACTGCGTTTGAGTTCATGGAGTCTTTTCAGTGGGTTCTGCTTTTAAAAATTTCTGTACCTTGCACTGTATTAGGAGCAGTCAGGGAATATGCCTTGATCAGTCTTCTGGTCACTCTGATCTGCCTCGGTATCCATCTGTGCATCATAATGACTCACCCTAAGTGCCTTAAGGTCATCAAGGAAGAAAAACAAAAAAGATACACACTTCTTCAAAGGTCTTATGTCTTTGCTACATTTACGATACCTCTTTTGTTTGTACCTTGGCCTTTCATCAAAATGGGATATGGAAAAGATGAGTATTTGTGTTGGTTAGCATCCAATCACCCTTGCAATTCTTCTGACAGTTCTGTGGCATCGATAGTTCACCTGTTGATGTGGCATATTTGGGCTATTCTTGCGTGGATGTTTGCAGTGGCTGTTGTTGTTCTTGCCATTTGTCGCTACTGCACGCACAAGTCAGCCTCCAATGTCACCACATCAATACACAGCCACAATGTCTGTGCTATGATACCTATGCTGCTTACCTTCATTATAATTTTTGTAGCTAATGGCTTTCTGTTTATATGGGAACTGATTATAGGAAAGTTTTCCTACCCAGCTTCTCTTCAGGCAGCTGTCCTCACACCTCTTATGCTGATGGTCTATGCCTTAATTATAGACATTCGCCAAGTGAGAATCACAATGTTCAAGAGCCAAAGAATTGTCACAAATGCATTTACATCTTCAGCCACCCGTGGCAGGTCATATGGAACATCATCACAGACACATTTCATCCTCCCTGGTGACGAATGGGACTAGACAAAGTATGAAACAATTTACTTCACTGTACTAAAATGAAATAGGTCAATTATGAATTGAAATTGCTGTAATAGCATGTATTAGTACTGTGTGAGAGGATGTTATACCTTTTTGCAAACCATGCCCTCACAAAATTATCAATAAAGATGCAACAAGCGCATGAAATGAAAATAAAAAAAGTCAGATTTTGGATAACAGGGTCATGTTTCAGCTGTCGACACTTGGGACTGCAATTTGTAGCAGTAAGAGCAATGCTGATATGCTCGCGAAGCCAATCTCGATAAGTAAGTCCCACCCTTTTGCTTGAAAAGCCTACAATGCTGATAACTAGCTGTTGGTAGTTGTTACCTTTGCCACACTTTTGTCCTGGATGCTTCATTTTCCTCTTCACGTCTTCAACTTGCAGTGAGCGGTATGCAACTAGAATATGGGTCCTTTACTCTTCAGTTAGTGCTTGGGGTCTCTTTTAGTATGGACTTTTAGTGGTGTCCATGAAGCTCCTAAGTGCTAATAGTGTCATGATGCAATCAGCAAAGGAATTGATTGGTATAAGAGGAAATGATGATGTAATATTGGTATCTTTGTGTAGGGTACACATAAAGTGGTTGAAAGGTACATCACTATGAAAGATGTAACAAAGGCAGTGAAAGATGGAAAGGTGAGTCTTTTTGTATAAAATGAGCATGGCTTGT
Organism: Ephydatia muelleri; assembly: GCA_013339895.1. NCBI lineage: Eukaryota > Metazoa > Porifera > Demospongiae > Spongillida > Spongillidae > Ephydatia > Ephydatia muelleri. Next base: position 11,104,774 of record JABACO010000003.1, on the reverse strand, counting down.
TAGTGTGTGAGAGAAAGTGGATTATGTAATTTGTATGGGGGGCACATTTGCTTGCATATATGCAGAGGGAGGGGGGTGGTGGTACATAACAACTCCGCATTGAATTGTGGTGTAAACGTAACAGAAGGATTGTGTGTTGTGTGGTCTCAAATTCACGGTTGAATGGTTTGAAGAAGGGGAAATCAACCTCAATATAGGGAATGGAAAGTACAATTATACTAACGAGTAGTAAGGCTGATGTCTTGAAAATTGAGGGGGGCGGTCATGAAAGGCATGTCATGCTCCTTACTATCCATTCTAATTGCACATTTCGCTCTTGTGCTTGTAAACAATTTACCTGTTCTTTCACCATTTGTTTGAAATAGCTGAAGGAGATGTTTGGAGCTGGGACAGCCTCAGTTGTTTGTCCAATCAACAGAATTCTCTATCAGGATGAGGTACAACTTGGGTGGGCTGCTGTGTATTGTTGTGACCAACAAGTGTGTGTGTGTGTGTATTGTGTATTATGTGGCACAGCTGAGACCAAATGGTGCACATTATCTTCCTTAGAACATTCGCATACCCACCATGGAGACTGGTGCTGTTGTTGCCAGCAGATTTTACAAGGAGCTAACTGATATTCAGGTACAGTCTATGTGTGCATTTACGAGAATTAGTAAGGTTATAGTATATTGTGACTATACATGGACTGCAACTGGTTATCGAATAACAGAATTTATGGCAGTCAAGTTCTAGTATGCCAAGATCCTATTTGATTAGAGCAGGAGATGGATTACATGCACATCACTGCTGTGTTAGTATTGGTCAGGAGTCACAAGCATACTTCAGGTTGGATGGATCTAGTTATTGTTCAGTGTACTTGCTTGCATAGTGGATTTGACCATTGATTCATAGCTTGAGAGATAAAGGAACTATAAGTGCTACTGAAGATTACGATCATTGCCTTCGCCTGTTCATTTAAACTGTTTTACATAGTCTGTACTGTGTATTTATTCCTCTGTTGTAATATTTCGTAATTTCCATTTGTTTCCAAAGTACGGTCGTGTCCCTCATGAGTGGTCTGTTGTTATCAACTGAAGAGGTGGAGATGTGTATTCTTAAACTATTAGTTTTGTTCTTTGCAAATGTGTCCTGTGTAGTGTTGATGTTAAGATATAGCAGCAATGTGTGTGCCACCCTGGTATCAGTTCTGATGGTCTATAGGAATGTTCAGATATATTATGTGAATGCGTAGAATAAATGTGACACCAAATTACATTTATGTGTCTCTGCATGTAACTTAATGTACATTGTAACACATAGTGTATAATAATTGAACACAATAGCACTGAATAGTAAATATGTTGTATTACAGACATTCATGCAGATTAGTTGAAACTTTCTCCTGTTACATTTTCCTGCTTTTTACAAATATTGCACACACGTGGGACAACCGGAGTCTTGACAACTTGTAGGGTTTATTACGTTAAGTCGTATTATGTTCGATCTCAAATGGATGTACTTTTTGTCTTCCGAGTTTTACACTGAATAGTCCAAAATCAGCCAGACTTTTGCCTGAGGGGAAGGAGGTGGCATACCATGATGCATTGCAACTGAACGCTATAAATTTCAGTGTGCCTTTGATGGTATGACATTTTAAGGGCTTCAGTATGGGTGCGGCTTAGACCATGCAACAAGAAAAGGAAGATTCCAAACGATCCCATATACACAAGAGCACATTCCAGATAATACATATTCAAAATTCAATTGTTACAGCAACGCCTGAGCAATTAACACACACAGTGTAATACATGTACGTGACCCTCATCATCCCATTTACAATGAAGGCCCCCCCTCCCCCATATATACTTGTATTATGGGGGAACATTGCAAACTGAGTGACAGTTGAAAATGCTATATTTGTGCTGCTGTTTATAATTACATATCAGTAATTAGCCATTCAATATAAATTGATACACGATCCGCCATGTTGGTGGACGGAAATATTCGAAATAAATTACGTGGTGCGTTGATAAACAGAAGGATTTGACGCAATGTGTGTACATCATTCAAACATTTTATTTCCTGTATTATTAACTCGTATTGATTCAGAGTATTGCAATTCAACACAGATAGTACGTAAGGAAAATCCCAGGGCTCGATACCTCTCCTAGCCCAGTTCGGATACGCTACTGCAAACACTAAATGATGTCATTACGATTTTACATTTATGGAACATTCCTTTTGTTAATTAAATAGCCGTGTGTTAATATTATTATCAGTCTTTATACATGTATATGAAGTTCTGAATTTTGTACATTGAACTCGATAGTGCGAGCTTTGGAATAGATTTTAAGGTAAGATAGCCAGAAGTCCAAAGGTATGCTGTGCCTTCTTAACACCCCTGGGGGGGGGGGGGGGGGGGGGGGGGTGAGAGGGGGGCGCCCTGGAAATTATAGGGTGCACACACACAATACACACGCAACGCACACACACACACACACACACACACACACATACATACACACACATACACACACACACACACACACACACACTCAAGTGTGCAGGGGGAGGGTAGCTTTGTAAGGCGAAGCCTCAGAAGCCAAATGGCACGTGATTATTCCAAGCACGACGATGTGATGTATGGCCTATAGCAGTTTCTCCTTAATTTTCAGCCGGTATCGAATGCATAGTGGTTAAGATGTAGACATTGGGTAGGGTATGACCTTGATGTTTTTCTACATCCGTTTACTCAAAATAGCCCAAAGTATCCTATTTTTCTAAATGTCGAATAGTTAAAATGTAGTTACATTTTTAACGTTGAAGCTGAAAAAAGATGGAAGATTTTTGCTGCAGCTTTACCGTCATTATATGCAACTACACATTGATTGGAGCAAATGGGAAACAAAATGAATATGTAATTAGATAAAGTTTTCTCTTGCGCTTCAAATTTGTTATACTTTAAGTCTTATAATAATAAATTGTTTTGATACAAAACGCTGCGTAATGCCTTGTAGTGCCTAACATTCCTTGGCTAGGACAAACTAAGGCCCATTAAAGAAAATTTATTAAATGGATAGCTGACGATCACCACCAAAATACGCGCCTACATCGCCCCGCTTTCTGTTAGCGTCACTAATAAGGCCAGAACCAAACGGCATCCACTTACGCGAGCGTATGAAATGATCCAAAATAAAGCACCTTATGCGCACGTACAATTAATGGCTACGACAGAGAAGATCACGAACGTGGAAACTTACAATAAGTACGTAAAGAAGTACAAGAGTAATATACAAGCTGCAAGACAATTCATGGCTGACGAAGGTGTACGAGGTATGGAAACTGTTGAAAAGCATTGGACGAACCGCTTTCTATCGTTACAAACAAACTGGGCCAAGATTCGAGAAAAGTCTCGAAGAATTGCATCATCTATGGTAGCTTTCCAGTCTTTCCATAAAGCAGTGTTTTATGAAGCTGAAACCACAGCTTCAGATCTTACCAGTGCTGAAGAATGTAGACATCAGCTGATGCGTCAGGTGTAGGGTCCAGTGAATGTGGTACAGATTGCTTTCGTGTGCTTGAAGGTCGGATTGAAGAGGTGAAAACATTGGTGCTATCTCCATTGGATCAGCTTAGCCCACGCCAAAGAAGCAGGAGAACCCAGGAACTAATGTCAATTCTTCAGGAGGAAGAAGAAGAAAATAGCATTACGACATCTCAGTTGCTTGGGTAGCTCGTACACAGAGAGAAATATGTGAAAGATAGAGCTTTGGCAGCAGTTGGCATGCAGGTGTTCAGCAACAAACCTGAGGGGAAAGAACTTAGCTTGGGTGAAGGTCTCTATTTTCTCTCACAATACAAACTTGGTCGTACTAGTTACACAAGTCTGAGGCATGATCTCAAACCAAGAGTGGAGTTACCGGCTCATTACAAGCTAATGCAGCACAAGAATGCAATTATGCCAACTATTGCACAACTATCTGAAATACCAGGTGTTATTTTAAGTCTTACCAAATCAGTTGTGGTTCACTTTGAGAGGCTTGTCAAGTTGCTTCAATTGCAACCTGGAAGTTACATCATGAAGGCGAAAGAAGACCTTGATGGTTCTGGAAGGCACAGTGTGTACAACCAACAGGGAAGTTTTGAGTCACACAATATGATCATATGGATGTGGGTTTCTCTACAGTTGGCTAAAGATTCCTCAGATGTGGCTATGATTGATGAATTAACATGTAGCACTAGCAGCACTGGTTCAAGTGAAATCGTGTGGAAAGAAGGTGCCCCAAGCAGTCCTCCTGAAGCAGCTCGACCAATTCTGCTAGCTGTTGGAAAGGAAGACAAAGACCTGCTCAACAAGCTGATTCCACCTGTAGATGCTGAGATCTGCAGCTTACAATCCAAGGGTGTTAAGGTGGTCGTCTCAGATCAAGAATACAGCTTGGGAATTGAGTTCTTTGGAAGTAGTAAAATGCAGAAGTTGTTGCTAGGTAGAGGTGGTGCTTTCTGTGTTTTGTGCTCCTACTCAGAAGATTATGCTTGTCTTGCCGAACAGATTGTTGATAGATTTGAGATTGGTGAGGTTGATATCGACTCACTGAAAGCTCAGTATGAAGACTTGGAGGTAGATGGTGTAGTGCAAAGCTGCCGAGGGGATTACGACTTCAGGCATGGTCTAAAGCAGAATCCCATTACATCCTTCAGTCTTAAAACCTTTCCGATTCTGCATGCACTGTTGCGTGGTCTAGACTATTGCTTGAAGTTGGTGTACAAGCTAAATGCCGCAGTGAATGTGTGGAAGGAAAACAAGCAGATTAGTGTTATGATAAAAGCAGCAAAGAAGAGATAATTGAAGCCAAATTTGTCTTTCAGTTGACAAACCAGACCCAGTAGGTGCAGGGGGAACAACAACAACAGGTAGCATGGCAAGGAAACTATTGTTTAATCCATCGAAGCGTCAAGTTCTGGTAGACTGTATTCCTGAGAAAATCCAAGGTGATGGAAAGTGTGATAGGAAGGTGTTCAATGAGGTTATCACAAACCTTTCTGTAACATTGAGGGCCATATCTTCCAAGAGGAAAGTCAGCACCGAAAGTTTGGAACAGCTCTGCAAAGAAACAACCTTAACTTTGGTAAGCCATTGGACAAACTTCAGATTCACACCATCAATACACCAAGTGCTAGCACATTCTGCTGCACTTAAAGCAGCAAATGAGTCGACAGGACTAGGCTCCTTGTCTGAAGAACCATTGGAGCACAACAATAAAAACATTCAAAACTACAGAGAGCATCTCTCTCGGAAAAGCACCCAAAATGCCAACCTCTCTGATGTTCTGACCAGGTTGTGGGTCACGTCAGACCCTATCATTAGGATTTTGCATTGTAAAATGAAATGCTAATTTTGCAACAGTGACCACAATGTTCGCTCTTGTCCTCAAAAGCAAGAAATAGGAAGTGGCTGTCCTTCTTTTGAGGAACACCTGATTTCCTGCATCTTTATAGATACAGAAGAGGTTCATTCTCCACTTGGTGATATACAATGTGCTCTGTATGTCTAATAATGTAACTTATAAAATAAATTATTTTCTAATCCTTGATTATATTCACTTATTTCTTACTAAGATTAATCTATTTGATCCTAATTTGAACCACTGCATGCAGAAAGACAATAATACGAAGTTAATTGATATTATTAAGGTTAAATATCTTATTAAAGTTTTTTATCTTGATTATTGTGGCTTGATTATGTCTATAAATATTGATCAATAACTTATCAATGGTTACATAAATCATTTAATGGAAACGATAATATTTATTAATTATGTAAGAAATATTCATCACCCCTACATCTAACCACGTCATGTATGTGTTTTATAAATGAGGACACACGCGGCAGAGTGACGTAGAGCCACACCCCCGCATAATCGCGTTCATTGTTCTTTTGTAAGTAGGGGAAGTTTAAAATAGTGATATGCCACGGATTTAGATAAATATTTACTATCCTTGGATATGCTGTGACGTCACTGCTGCTGAGGCGTTTAATAAAACGTCCGTCATCCCATGATGCATTATAATGAAGCGCCGCGTGACCAAATTGCACTCAAGTGGGAGAAGTCACATTCTGAAGGCATGGGATGAATTCCATATTATTATAGAATTGCTGAACTGTAGCTGACCTTTGAGGACAAGTAAAAAAACAGAAATGTATAGCTGATGTTCTAAACTTGTGAGTGTTTTAATACTACCCAGATGACCCATATTAAATGACCAGGGGAAATCAGCACAATTGATTAATCCAAACATGAATATTATAATTCTAATTATGCACATAAAAGCAGCACAGGTCAATGCATGAACACATCGTATAACAGATGACACACCCAAAAAACTCGTTTATATATTGTTTTTGTCGAATATGTTGGGAAGTGTCTCGACCTTTCTCTCTGAAGTGAACGCTGTAACTTACCACTAAGCAACAACCCACTTCAGAACTGTGACAACGCAATCTGGAAACAATTTTGAGATCGTAGAAAAGCGCGGACATCTTATCTGCCTCTGGGGGGGGAGGGGGGGGTGGGGGGGGGGGGGGGGAGGGTTAGGATTGATAGACACATAACGATTTATCCCCCGGTGTGCGTGTGTGTGTGTGTTCTGTATCGGCACTGCATGTGGCTATCAATTTTGAAGCGAATCTCTATTCGTTATCAACTTCACTTTCACCGCACAGTATTAAGAATCTCTACAGCTGCAGCTAGACGTACAATTTTGCCTATGTGCAAGCCTCATTGCTGTTTCCTTTCTCCTCTTGTTTTTCAACTCTGACCGTGTGTGCACATTGAATCGTCCAATCATGATGTAAAACTTGAAGGCAATTTTTTGTGCATCAGTATAATTATGCGGCACGAATGAAACATCACGTCTTCAAGGATATGGATTATTAATATAAGGAAGCAATATATCAAGAGCACAATCGAACCAATTACCTCTGCGCCCCCACCCCCAAGCCTCTTGCTTATGCAACATATGAATTTTGACACACCATAACTGTTCAAAATAATGGGGCATTATTTCCACTGATGAATTGGTCCAGAGTAATAATGGATGATGTGTGCATGTCAGTGTGTGCATGTGTTGTGTGTGTCATGTTTAGTGTGCTATGCTGGACAGTACACTATATGTAGTGTGTATTTAGCAGCGAATAATGTATTATGTAGTCAGATCAGATTTAAAACTGTTATTAGCAATGTGCTGTATTGCTAAGCCTTCATTTATTTTGTAACTAAGCGTATATATCATAGTAAAGTGTATACCTGGCGGATGTGTCAGATCACTGCAGCTTTAAATACCATTGACAAAACCGTTCAGCTTAACTCAGTCAATGTACAGTCAACTATCGATATGGTTTTGAGCTTATCGATAAGTATACGTCTCTTATTGAACAAATGTTTCCTAGTTTTACACCACCATTGCTTTCAAATTCTATATACACCTACTTTCTCATGGAGAACGTTTGTAGTTGTTCAATAAAAAGGTGTAATTTTACCCGTAAGCTCAAAACCTTATCGTACTTGAACCTAAAACAATGATTGCATTCTTCACAGTAACTGATTACCATAACGAGTTGTTGTTGGCTATGATTCTTACTCCTGAGTCTTAAAGATTGCAACAGAATTTCATACACATTAAGCTGCAGCACTCTAGCTTGATCATAGCGGCATGAACAACACTTTGCATTGATCATCAGTTTGCTCCTATTTTATCATACATGTCACTACAATTAATATAAGGATATAGCTTTATTACAATGAGAAAAATTTCGTTTCTACGTGTGTACATTTTCTGTGCAAAATAGACCAAGCGCAGACTTTTTCATTCTGTTATGAGGGTAGACTGGCAAAATTCAGCATGACACATCAATTACACAAGCTAGATAGCTAATTCCCAGATATACAGTATATCCTGTAAGCTCAGTTTCATATATAAAAGATTTGTACTACTACCAAATAGCTTTTGTATATTCTATGGTAACACTGAATACACTGTTCATACTCATTTGGACATTTTGGTGTCATCAATAATTGTTTTTGTGTACAGTATGTTGTAAGGGGATATGGTATCACCCTTTAGCTCTATTCAGTTAATACAATTAGGTGGCCCAACTAGTACGTTTCTACTTTTGTTACTAACTTCTTAGTCATACAATGATGATATGCCATATTGCATGCACCATGTCTCGCAATAATAGGACAACATTATTCATGCACATCAAAATCAAACTTTTTATACTTACACAGGTATGGAAGAAAATCAATCAGTGTGTGACACGACAGAGCAACAGATGCAGATGATCAATATTGTCTTGACAAGTTTGTCATTTGTCACCTTTATATTTGGATTAGCCTCACTTCTTATCAACTGGTGTTGCTATTTTAGTTACAAAAACAAGTATGAAGTTGACCCAACAGAAAGAATATTCTTTATTGCCTTGGTTGCAATCACTGCAATTGAGTTCATAGAGTCGTTCCAGTGGTTTCTGCTTTTAAAAAGTTCTGTACCTTGCACTGTATTAGGAGCAGTCAGGGAATATGCCATGATCAGTTTTCTGGTCACTCTGATCTGCCTCGGTATCCATCTGTGCATCATAATGATTCACCCTAAATGCCTTAGAGTCATCAAGGAAGAAAAACAGAGAAGATACACACTTCTTCAAAGGTCTTATATCTTTGCTACATTTACGATACCTCTTTTGTTTCTACCATGGCCCTTCATCAGAACTGGATATGGGAAAGATGAATATTTGTGTTGGTTAGCATCCAATCACCCTTGCAATTCTTCTGACAGTTCTGTGTCATACTTGATAGTGCACCTGTTGATGTGGCATATTTGGGCTATTCTTGTGTGGATGTTTGCAGTGGCTGTTGTTGTTGTTGCCATTTGTCGTTACTGCACGCACAAGTCAGCCTCCAATGTCACCACGTCCATACACAGCCACAATGTCTGTGCTATAATACCTATGCTGCTTACCTTCATTATAATTTTTGTAGCTAATGGCTTTCTGTTCATATGGGAACTGATTATAGGAAAGTTTTCCTACCCAGCTTCTCTTCAGGCAGCTGTCCTCACACCTCTTATGCTGCTGGTCTATGCCTTAATTATAAACATTCGCCAAGTGAGAATCACAATGTTCAAGAGCCAAAAAAGTGTCATAAATGCATTTACATCTTCAGCCACCCGTGGCAAGTCATATGGAACATCATCACAGACACATTTCATCCTCCCTGGTGACGAATGGGACTAGACAAAGTATGAAACAATTTACTTCACTGTACTAAAATGAAATAGGTCAATTATGAATTGAAATTGCTGTAATAGCATGTATTAGTACTGTGTGAGAACATGTTATACCTTTTTGCAAACGATGCCCTCACAAAACATTATGTTAACTTGCTGATAAAGGGGAGTGAGTAATAATTTATCTGGCTTTCTGGCTGAATGGTATGCATTTAGCATCTTTACATGCATGCTTTGTGGTACACTATTACCCACAATGAAATGATACAAGAAAGACATAAAAATCAACACTCCCAAAATCTCGTATAGCATTATGCTCCATTGAATAGAAGCAATAGAATTGAACGGTGTGACTTCGATTCAACATTGAAGAACCAAAACAATACAAACATCATCTTTGAAAAAACAAACAAGCCTGATTGATATTTTCTTTCGATATGGAAGTCGCTGTAACGGTTATCGGGTAGGTTACAGTAATTAACGAATGACGCAAGAGCAAGTTTTATCATTGGTTTCTTTTCTGTGCAAAGGGAATCGATAACACATAATACCTGTGTTGGCTGTGTGTTCCTGAGTAAATTTGGGTTGTCATGTGTTTCACGTCTTTGGGGTTGGTACATAAAAACTGATTCAGTGCATCTTGGCATATTCTTTGACTCAGTAATAATGAGACCTTAATTACTATCAGTTTCAATATCTGTATCATTTTATTTCCCATTGTAATGAAAAACAATGCATAACATTGATACTGTTAACTTATTAAATGGTAAATCACCTTCAGATGACGTTACTGTTTCACTGATGGTGGTGAGCTATATCACGGCACCGGTATCTATAGAATACTTGGAACATATAATTGGGACAGTTCACGCGAAAATGATCACACGGACGTATATAATTATATCCATGGTATCATTTTCGCGTGAACTGTCCCTATTATATGTAAATAAATAAGCCAGCTTTTCCACAGCTAGCTGTAGCTCGTGTCTCTCATGTTGTTATAAACTAAAGAGGTGGAGTTATAATGTATTCTTAAACGATTAGTTTTGTTCTTTGCAAATGTGTCCTGTGTAGTGTTGATGTTAAGATATAGCAGCAATGTGAGTGCCACCCTGGTATCAGTTCTGATGGTCTATAGGAATGTTCAGATATATTATGTGAATGCGTAGAATGAACGTGACACCAAATTACATGAAATGTATGTGTCTCTGCATGTAACTTAATGTACATTGTAACACATAGTGTATAAACAATAGCACTGAATAGTAAATATGTTGTGTTACAGACATTCATGCAGATTAGTTGAAACTTGCTCCTGTTACATTTTCCTGCTTTTTACAAATATTGCACACACGTGGGACAAACCGGAGTCTTGACAACTTGTAGGGTTAATTACTTTAAGTCGTATTATGTTCGATCTCAAATGGATGTACTTTTTGTCTTCCGAGTTATACACTGAACAGTGCAAACTCAGCCAGACTTTTGCCTGAGGGGAAGGAGGTGGCATACCATGATGCATTGAAAGTGAACGCTATAAATTTCAGTGTGTCTTTGATTGTATGGGCTTCAATACGGTGCGGCTCAGACCATGCAACAAGAAAAGGAAGATTCCAAACGATCCCATATACACAAGAGCACATTCAAGATAATACATATTCAAAATTCAAGGGTTACAGCAACGCCTGAGCAATTTGCCGCATTAACACACACATGCAGTGTAATACATATACGTGACCCTCATCATCCCGTTTACAATGAAGGCCATGCAACATATACATGTACATGTATTATGGGGGAACATTGTAAACTGAGTGACAGTTGAAAATGCTATACTTGTGCTGCTGTTTATAATTACATATCAGTAATTAGCCATTCAGTATTAATTAATACACGATCCGCCATGTTGGTGGACAGGTTTTATGGAAATATTCGAAATAAATTACGTGATGCGTTGATAAACAAAAGATTTGACGCAATGTGTGTACATCATTCAAACATTTTATTTCCTGTATTATTAACTCGTATTGATTCAGAGTATTGCAATTCAACAAAGATAGTACGTGAGGAAAATTCCAGGGCTCGATATCTCTCCTAGCTCAGTTCGGATACGCTACTGCAAACACTAAATGATGTCACTACGATTTAACATTTATGGAACATTCCTTTTGTTAATTAATTCTATTTTTAATAGCCGTGTGTTAAAATTATTATCAGTCTTTATACATGTTAATGAAGTTCTGAATTTTGTACATTGAACTCGGTAGTGCGAGCTTTGGAATAGATTTTCAGGTAAGATAGCTAGAAGTCCAAAGGTATGCTGTGCCTTCTTAACACCCCTGAAAGGGGGGGGGGGGGGGGGGGGGGGGGGGGGGGGGGCAGAGGGGGGCGCCCTGGAAATTGTAGGGTACACATGTACATGCACGCACACACACACACACACAACACACACACACACACACACACACACACACACACACACATGCACACACACACTCAAGCGGGCGGGAGGAGGGTTGGAGCTTTGTAAGGCGAAACCTCAGAAGTCAAATGGTATGTGATTGTTCCAAGCACGACGATGTGATGTATGACCTAGCAGTTACACCGTCATTTTCGGTCGGTATCGAATGCACAGTGGTTTAAGATGTAGGCATTGGGGTCGGGTATGACCTTGATGTTTTTTTTTGCATTCGTTTACTCAAAATAGCCCAAAGTATCCTATTTTTCTAAAAGCAATGACGAATAGTTAAAAATGTAGTTACATTTTTAACGTTGAAGCTGAAAAAAGATGAAAGATTTTTGCTGCAGCTTTACCGTCATTATATGCAACTACACATTTATTGGAGCAAATGGGAAACAAAATGAATATGCAATTAGATAAAGTTTTCTCTTGCGCTTCGAAAGATACCAAATTTGTGATACTTTAAGTCTTAAGATAATAAATTGTTTTGATACAAAACGCTGCGTAATGCCAAAACGTTGGTTTGTAGTGCCTAACATTCCTTGGCTAGGACAAACTAACTTAACTAAGGCCCATTAAAGAAAAGTTATAAAATGGATAGCTGACGATATTAGTTTGCACCACCAAAATACGCGCCTACATCGCCCCGCTTTATGTTAGCGTCACTAATAAGGCCAGAACCAAACGGAATCCACTTACGCTAGCGTATATGAATTCTTATTTAAAAGCACTATAAGCTTATGCGCACGTACAATTAATGGCTACGACAGAGAAGATCACGAACTTGGAAGCTTACAATAAGTACGTAAAGAAGTACAAGAGTAATATACAAGCTGCAAGACAATTCATGGCTGACGAAGGTGTACGAGGTATGGAAGCTGTTGAAAAGCAATGGACGAACCGCTTTCTATCGTTACAAACAAACTGGGCCAAGATGAATCGAGAAAAGTCTCGAAGAAGTGCAGCATCTATGGTAGCTTTCCAGTCTTTCCATAAAGCAGTCTTTTATGAAGCTGAAACCACAGCTTCAGATCTTACCAGTGCTGAAGAATGTAGACATCAGCTGATGTCCAGTGAATGTGGTACAGATTGCTCTCTTGAAGGTCGGATTGAAGAGGTGAAAACATTGGTGCTATCTCCATTGGATCAGCTTAGCCCACGCCAAAGAAGCAGGAGAACCCAGGAACTAATGTCACTTCTTCAGGAGGAAGAAGAAGAAAATAGCATTACCACATCTCAGTTGCTTGGGTACCTCCTACACTCAGAGAATTATGTGAAAGATAGAGCTTTGGCAGCACGTGGCATGCAGGTGTTCAGCAACAAACCTGTAGGCAAAGAACTTAGCTTGGATGAAGGTCTCTATTTTCTCTCACAATACAAACTTGGTCGTACTAGTTACACAAGTCTGAGGCATGATCTCAAACCAAGAGTGGAGTTATCGGCTCATTACAAGCTAATGAAGCACAAGAATGCAATTATGCCAACTATTGCACAACTATCTGAAGTACTAGGTGTTATTTTAAGCCTTACCAAATCAGTTGTGGTTCACTTTGAGAGGCTTGTCAAGTTGCTTCAATTGCAACCTGGAAGTTACATCATGAAGGCGAAAGAAGGCCTTGATGGTTCTGGAAGGCACAGTGTGTACAACCAACAGGGAAGTTTTGAGTCACACAATATGATCATATGGATGTGGGTTCCTCTACAGTTGGCTAAAGATTCCTCATATGTGGCTATGATTGATGAATTAACATGTAGCACTAGCAGCACTGGTTCAAGCGAAATTGTGTGGAAGGAAGATGCCCCAGCTAGACCAATTCTGCTAGCTGTTGGAAAGGAAGACAAAGACCTGCTCAACAAGCTGATTCCACCTGTAGATGCTGAGATCTGCCGTACACAATCCAAGGGTGTTAAGGTGGTCGTCTCAGATCAAGAATACAGCTTGGGAAGAGTTTTTTAGAAGTAGTAAAATGCAGAAGTTGTTGCTAGGTAGAGGTAGCACTTTCTGTGTTTTGTGCTCCTACTCAGAGGATGATGCTTGTCTTGCCGAACAGATTGTTGAAAGATTTGAGATTGGTGAGGTTGATATCGACTCACTGAAAGCTCAGTATGAAGACTTGGAAATAGATGGTGTAGTGCAAAGCTGCCGAGGGGATTACGACTTCAGGCATGGTCTAACGCAGAATCCCATTACATCATGAATGATGTAATGGGATTCTGCGTTAGACCATGCCTGAAGTCGTAATCCCCTCGGCAGCTTTGCACTTCACCATCTACCTCCAAGTCTGTATTCTTGACCAAACGCTCTTGTCCTCAAAAGCAAGAAATAGGAAGTGGCTGTCACAGCACAAAGTAACTGTTGGCAGCACAAAGTAACTGCATATTTCCCGGGCGTTACGCGCCATTAACGTATTACGAGAATCCCCGAAGCCAGTCGTAACGTTAATGGCGCGTAACGCCCGGGAAATATGCAATTTCTTTGCACACTTGTATCTCCATAACGGATAAAGCAAAATTTAACGAACAGAACAAATCATTAGCGGTAGGACCCTTCTACATAGGTACCTATTTTGAACCTATTTGGACACTCCTACCTGAAGATGTGGTCGTTTTAAACCCTACGGGGCATCGGACTTTGAACCGTCGGTACCCCGCATGTGTAAGACACCAAAATGGATTTTCACTTATAGTAATGGTGTGGTATGATGTGTTAAAAATAGGAACCCGATAGCGGTAATATTTCGGAAGATATACCGATTTAAATTTTATGTTATAAAATAAAATCCACAAGACCCATTTTCGTATAGAACGTTCCATATAATCAAATTATTTCATATAAGTTTACTTGGTCATACTGCTGTAAACATTACAATTCGTATGCAGACCAAGTATTTATAAGGTCATTAAAAATTCAATTGGAAATAAAACGCAAGATGACGGATGTATGGGCGATTTCTTGATATGATATTTATCATTGTGATCTGCTGATTTTCATTCAAAGACGCAATCGCAGAATATTTCAACACAAAGATGTATAATAAATACGTGTTATGTTCAATGCTAATAGACAAAAGCTGTTGGCAAGCTCCACAAGGACCTACCAGTTATGCAACCCACTGTCATCACATGCCTGCAGCCTGTTTTCAAAACTATATCCAAACAAAATTAGTTGGTTGTATTGTCACCTATATGGAATTGCAATTAAAGTCATGCATATTTTTACATGTCAATAAAATTACAAAGGATTAAAGTCCTCACAGCAAGAAACGTCCCAAATCTCGGCCATTTTCATCTGGTTCCACCTTTACTTATCAGGATTCCTTTATTTTCTTGATAGTGGCCGTGCTCGAGACACCCTCCATAAAGGAGCAGATACGTATCTCTCCTGCAAACTCCTTCCCCAAAATAGTCTCCGCAGCATAGTCCCCTCCCTTCACCAATACATCAGGCCTCAACTCCTCTAAAACTCGCAGAGGCGTGTCCTCCTCAAACACAACGATCCAGTCAATGTAATGAATCGCCTCTAGCACGTCCAAACGGGTTTGAAGCAAATTCACAGGCCGCGTGGATCCCTTCAGCCTGCTAACGGAGTCATCGGAGTTGAGCCCCAGAACGACAGTCCCACCCAGCGCCTTACAGAACTTGAAAAGGTGAATATGACCGCTATGTAAGAAGTCGAAGCATCCATTTGTGAAGACAATCCGCGACCCAGACTTGAGGCTCCGAATGGCAGAGACCTCGACCACTTTGCTGAGTGGCATCAAGTCGCCACGCGTTAATGTATACGTTCCGGGAAACTCCACAGACTTCGTCGCAATTCGTGTGGCCAGCTGTAAAACCTTCGAAGGCACCACCGCAGGTGAGTGCATGAAATAACCCAGGATAGCGCAGACAATATCACCCGCTCCTGTAACATCGATAATCTTACGTGCACCAGTCCGTTCATGGATCATTGTTGCTCCGTCGTAGAGTGTAATGCCCTCCTCAGCCAATGTAATGACTGAATATTTGGGTCCAACCAGCTCAAAGATGCGCTTATGCAACTCTATGAGAGGCGTTTTGGCTTCCATCTGTAAGAGGGCACAAGCTTCCTTCTTATTTGGTTTTATGAGGGAACATCCCTTGTATTTCGTATAGTCCTGCTTCGGATCCACGCACGTAAACACTCCATACACGGTTCCAAGTCGAATAATGTCCTGACACACCTGAGCCGTGAGAACACCCTTGTTGTAATCTGAGAGGATAATACAGTCAATGGACGCGGTCTTGAGAACCGCCTCGACCTCCTCGGCAAATGACGGGACAACGAGACCCACCTCAGTGTCACATCTAAACACGATTTTATTGTCGCAGAAATATCGCCTCTTCACGCACGTCCTATATCCGTCCACGACGCAAAGATGGCTCACGACCCCCAACCTCTTTACAAGAGCGTCACTTATCCGTCGACCAGCCTCATCATCACCGATTGCTGAAAAAAGATGGAGTGAACCACATCCAAGGCCACGTAGATTCTTCACCACATTGCCACATCCTCCGAGGGTAAACTCCTCCTTTTGCAGACCAAAAACAGGGATAGGTGCCTCGTTCGCTAGCTTCTCTGCTTCGACAAAGACGTTATGATCTAGCATGATGTCTCCACATACGAGGAAATTTTCCATTTCAACGTTAGGGTCGCGCTCGCCAGCAAATAGCAAAGTGCGATTATGGTTGACAACATGCATTAATTAATTTGCACGCCAGCAATCATATAGTGAGCGCAATGACGCAATTCACGCGGTAACATTGCATATTAGCCGAGCTGTAATGTTCTTACCTCATTAGACACATGTTTTGGCGAGCCCAGGTTCTAATGAATTCCTTTTAAACTAATAGCTACTGTACAGAAGCTCACTATTGGTCTCATAAATGCGAGCAAGAACACTCACTCTTATAAATAGTTGTGCGCAGCCAGCTAATACTATGGCGTGTCTATATCAAGCTTGTTATTCGACTGAATTGATCCACCTAAAAGGATCTGTGAGCAAAAACGCTCAACTACACACATGGGAGAGCATGTATACAATAATCAGAACTACCGAGCTACACTGTAGCTTTTGTAATTGTACCACACTGTAGCTTTTGTAATTGTACCACTGAACTGGACATGAGTTTTTAAAATGAATAATAGGGTGTGGTTTTAGATAGAGCACCACATAAACTAAGTCAAAGAGCGTTGCAGAGTATGTGTCCACTTCTTGGTGTGGAAGCTAGGGAAAAGAAAACAAGGAGCGAATATAACTTTCGAGAGTTTGCTCGTTATTATTAACTCTTCCGAGGGCGAAGCCAATTATTGCTGTACACATGTAGTGCGAAATTAGCATTTCCGCGTTGCAGGAAAAGGAAAACCTAGTTTGCAAACAATGTACACGAATATGCTCAGGAAACAACTTTTGACATGTGTTGTCACCACAAAAGTGTTGACGGTTTAGATAAACAGAGTGGCTTTATTAAAGCACCTGTGGCGCAATATTGCTCCGTTGCCCTTGAAAGAGTTAACACCAGTAATGACATAATGAACGCTCATCCTCCTTCCTTCTGCTACCATTGTAAACTTGTGCCTGCTAGCACAAGATCAGCAGCACACACCATTCACAAACGTAGTCCCTTTTGAGTGGAAGCAGCACACTGCAGTTGACTGTGAGGAATAAACATTTCAGTAAACATGCATATTCAGATCTGTCACACCAAGGGCTGAACATTACAACCATGCAGATGACCAACCAGCCAAACAGAGATCATTGCAGGCATTCGTGCAATACCCCCACACCCACACCCACACCCTCCTCCCCCTTCCATGCTTGATGGATGACCACTTTCTAGCCAGCTCAGCTATATCCTAGTGTTCCATTTGCCTGAGGATTTTACACCAGCCTCTGCAGTTCCCAATCTAGGGCACTGGTGTGCGCTGCCTGCATAGTTGAGTGTTCAACTGTAGTGGGATGAAATGTCCATGCTACTTCACTTAATACTCCACCAACTGCATCACAGCTTAAGACCATGCACAAATGATCCAGACACCTGTAGGAGGACATACAGCAGCACAACAAGTGCAGTGGTGAACCAACAAAGGCTGAGGTGCAGATCTAAGCGTCTCCTGCGCTTAGAAGGTTGTCTTCTACCAGCTCTCTACCTATCACCTTTCAAGCGTATCATCAACTCTATGACATTATTATATGTACCTCATTAGCACCTCACATTTATGCACATCACCCAAGTGCGCACCCCTACCTGAACAGCAAAGTGCCAGAACCATTAAGCCCCGATGCAGAGAGATGCAAAATATTCGAGACGTAGAGAGTCAGGGGGGGAGTCTTTTACCCTTCTTCGCAAATAACTAGATTACCTGCGTACATCAGACCAGCAACTACGTGGCTGCGGGTATAGTCGAACCAATTGGAGCAGGGGAAGCATTGCAACAAAAGCTGGTCTTAGAATGCCATGGCCAAAACTAAGCGCTTAGATAGTGACATGCCTAAAAACATCACTCCAGTGACAATCAAAATGGGGTACTAATTGAGTCATAGCGCTGTTGCTTAATCATTAATTGGGTCCTAATTGCATTCAAAAGAGTGTCACGTCGTTGTCATGCAAGCTTCGCCATTTGCGACTTATCGGACCACTGTATACGCCTCCCGCCTTCTCAATGAACATCTACGTCGACATTGACAATACGATTTGTCAGACAGGCGATGGATCTGACAAGTACGTGAATTCCGTTCCCCTCCAGGAAAAGATTGCCACCATCAATGCCTTGTATGACCAAGGGAACCGTATCACTTACTGGACGGCGCGGGGTAACTCGACAGGGACTGACCAGACCGCGCTTACCAAGAGTCAATTGGAGGCTTGGGGGTGTAAATACCATGAGCTTCGAATGGGCAAGCCATCTTATGACCTACTCATCGACGACAAAACTCTACACCCAGACCGAGTGGCGACTCCCAGTCCCTCCAAGAAAATGAGCTCTACCGTTGTGAAAAAAGGATGGGGGCATGAGGTTGTGTTTGTGAACAACGACCTCTACTGTGGGAAGATTCTCCACTTTACAACGGGCTCTAAGTTCAGCATGCACTATCACATGAGAAAGAAGGAGTCGTGGTATGTTTCGACGGGTCGATTCCTCTTCAAGTATATAGACACTCGCAACGCAGATATAATTGAGCTCGAGCTCGTCCCGGGCGATGCGATCACGAATGAGGTCGGTGAGCCCCACCAGCTTATTTGTGTGGAGGAGGGTGACATCTTTGAAGTCTCCACCCAGCACTTTGACACAGACAGCTACAGGATCACGAAGGGAGATTCGCAGTTGTCATA
Organism: Ephydatia muelleri; assembly: GCA_013339895.1. NCBI lineage: Eukaryota > Metazoa > Porifera > Demospongiae > Spongillida > Spongillidae > Ephydatia > Ephydatia muelleri. The sequence goes on along the minus strand of JABACO010000003.1, from coordinate 11,085,693 downwards.
AGCTGACTACAATATGTGTACTGAGATTATAGTGTTACTTATAAACTAATATACAATCTCTGAATGATAAAATATAAGTAAACGACCGCCAATCAGTACAGAAAAATAACACTCATCAGATAACTGATGTAGACAAAAGGGCAGTTTGCCTAACCCTCCGATGAAATGCCTTATTTCCATATCTGCAGGGGGTGATCTATCCCCGTACCAGTGCTATTGGGATTGTTGTGAGGAGAAACTAATGTGTACATGTATAATGCGTCATTTAATTTGCGCATGTCGCCGGGTGTGGATGAATGATGAATATTGGCATCCGCCATGTAGATTGTAAAGTAGGGTCAGTTAACTGACGATCGCATCCGCGCAAGCATCAATTCACGCCAGTAACTATCACGCTGCCATCGCCCTCCTGGACTGGAATCTGTATTACAACTAGGCGGTGCCATCTCACCGCAGTCAGAGGAGCAAATTTCTTATTTTTTCTTGGTGTTCCTTCTCTCTCTCTCTCTCTCTCTCCTCTCTCTCTCTCTCTCTCTCTCTCTCTCTCTCCTCTCTCTCTCTCTCTCTCTCTCTCTCTCTCTCTCTCTCTCTCTCTCTCTCTCTCTCTCTCTCTCTCTCTCTCTCTCTCTCTCTCTCTCTCTCTCTCTCTCTCTCTCTCCTCTCTCCACTCCCATACTCGCACACCACTAGAGCCGGTTCTTGCAATTTAACACCGAATCGTGTGAAATGCCAGTGTATTCTTAATACTCACTGCTGAAAACTTGATACATGTATGACCACTTTGATGTCTTCAGCTTTGCCATGAAGCAACGGGGATGGTGATTAAAAGAACTTCCCATACAAATCAATCATCTACCTTTTACAGACCAATGACGAAGTATAATTCTAATACCACAGTTTTGATGATTGATTTGAGTTTAATGGTACAACTGACTACGCCTTTTTCAACCACATGGTCGTCTGCATTTGCAATGACATCTTGGGAAGGTTTGATACTGCTATTGTAGGCAACTGTTTGGTCATACCAGGCAATGATGTATGGATCAAACTAGGTGGAGATATGGGTGGTGGTGATTTCAAAATGAACTTTCAAATTTATAATACACCATGGCATTGTCGAGATAACAAGCCAGCTTAATGCTTATGTTGATCATCAAAACAAAATGGTTTGAGGAATTCTTTTTAAAATTAAATTGTAACATATTCTACACCACAAATATAGTCATCCAGCAAGGCAAAGCACAGATGCATTAATCCTCTTTATTAATGGTATTAAACGCTAATCTGGATATTGATGATTTCAGAGGGCCCTGATAAATTTAATTTCCGAGTATTTGAATGTAGGTACTATTTAACTGATTCCAATATAAAGCTATATACATTTTAACTTGTCCAGTTCGTTTGTGGACACCTGTATAACATGCACAGTACAAAGACCATTGAACCATATGTCACCATTCATACAGAGTTATTACATTGATTTGAGGGAAAGTGTGCAGTGCATCTCCTGATGATTAACTGTGTGGTGTACATGCATATTCAAAGCCCTACATTAACACTGGTTTGATAATCAAACATATAATTAACAGAAGGCTTTTTATCTTGACCAAGTTCATATGGTGCAATGAATACCTTCTTCATTATCCACAGACAAACAGTTGTCAGTATCTTATCTTCCTGAGGTGCTATTGCAAGTGCAGACAACTATGTGGTTGACAACAGGTAACAAAAGCGCTATAGTCAGTTAAGCACTGTTTAAATACATGTATCTCCACATTGATGCATACAGCTTTGCCATGAAGCCAGTTCTTCACATGGATGGTGTTCGAAAGTGCTTCTTATAAATATCAATGATCCAGGCCAATTATAATGCATGATTTGAGTTTTATCTAACGTATAAGCACATTTTACCTGAATGAATATGCACAATCAAACATTTAACATATGCCTGAGAACATGTGATATGCTGTTGGTTAATGAATGAACATCTGGCAGATTACATGCAGGTCTGCAAATTTAATGGTCTATCTTTACCAGTTCATGCTTATACCTTTCCCTGCCCCCCCCCCCCCCCCCCCCCCCCCCCACCCTCCCTCCTCTCGCCTCCCATGCCCAACCATCTATCTTCCCTCTTCCTCACTCATGCTGTGTTGCCTCATCTGTGTCTTATTGCATTCTCCTGGTCCCGGTGCCTTATTGCCTCCTCCTGGTCTCCATCCTTGTTGGTCCCCATTCCTTATTGCCTCCTGCTTCCCATGCTTGTTGTCAACTCACATCCACTATTCCCATATCCACTGTCCCCATACCCACTGTCTCCATATCCACTGTCCTGATATCCACTATCCCCATATCCACTATCCCCATATCCACTGTCCCCATATCCCCATATCCACTGTCTCCATATCCACTGTCCTGATATCCACTATCCCCATATCCTCTATCCTGATATCCACTGTCCCCATATCCACACTGTTCCCACTTTAACCTGAAGCGTTGCTAGTAACACTTTAACACTACTTGTGCCGTGTGGATAAAGGGGCGGGGCTCCTAGTCTATATTTAATAGGGTAGCGTCAGGTATATTCGCCAGGGGGGAGTAGTCGCCACCCCCACTTTTAATAGCGCATAAAAACAAAAATAATAAGTTTGGATCTTTCTATATGAGTTTAAAACAACCCTAATAGGCTCCTTTGTTAGTACCATACACAGTTTTACGCAAGTAACGTTGCTCTGTAGAATAAACAGGGGGGTGGCGAACACTCTTGACGTTATCGCAGGTGGCGATCACTACCTACGCTTCCCTATCTCGGTGAGTCGTCGCCGGTTCTGTGCGTCTGGTTAATCATGCTCGCTATGATGCACTCAGCTGGTTCTCAAAAGTATTGTACATGTAGACTGCGGATTTAGGAAGATTAAAGTTTCAATATATAATGGATAACAGTTGTAGGTTATGCATCAAACATTACTCAAACACGCATTTGTGTGTGATAATTTGCATATTAGTAATCATTGCTGCTGATGTCACAAGCTGATGTCTAAGTTGGCCAAATGTAGCTCAGAAATGCTGCTCTGCTTCAACCCCCAATATTATCTGATTGGTCAGATCCTCCAGGTCACCAATTCTGAAACTGTCGCCAGCGTCCTCCTCTGGATGTGGGGCAGCAAGTGGGCTAACCTCTCGTATTTCGAAAGTTGCATGCTCAGAGTATTCATGATGCTGTTACAGCGTGTACTTTTTATAGACGTTTTGATTCTCAGTCAGTAATATTTCTGTTCCCTTTTGGCATTCTCCTCTTTGTCTGCAGTGTAGAGTGTGTGTGTGTATGTAGAACCCCATCCATAGTGGAGAATAAAGCACGGAGGTGCTTTGTATTCATATGCATCAGTGAGAATAAACTTGGGTTGATGCTTACAGGCTGAAGCAGTGCAAAATAAGATTAATGCAACAGCCTTAATTGTGGTTAAAATACCACATTCGTACAACATACTTACCATTCATAATTTTTTTTGTTGAACTAAATCATTCACTATGTGTGTACCATAACAGTCACTGATGGAAAAACATGCGCCTTTAAGCATTTTTGGTGGCTCGATTGCACGTGAGAAGTGAGTTGCCAGGGCACTACCCCAGACCCCAATGGCTTGCAGCACTTCCCAGTCCCCACTAGCTGTTGCGGATTCGCCCCTTCTCTCACTCATTTAATGGTCTCAAATTCACGGTTCAATGGTTTGAAGAAGGGGAAAGCATCAACCTCTATATAGGGAAATGGAAAGTAGAATTATACTAACGATCGAGTAGTAAGGCTGATGTCTTGAAAATTGAGGGGGCGGTCATGAAAGGCATGTCATGCTCCTTACTATCCATTCTAATGTCAAATTTTGCTCTTGTGCTTGTAAACAATTTACTTGTTCTTTCACCATTTGTTTGAAATAGCTGAAGGAGATGTTTGGAGCTGGGACAGCCTCAGTTGTTTGTCCAATCAATATAATTATCTATCAGAATGAGGTACAAGTTGGGTGGGCCTGCTGTACATGATGTGTATTGTCATGACCAACAAGTGTTGTGTATTGTGTATTATGTGGCACAGCTGCAACCAAATGGTGCACATTATCTTCCTTAGAACATTCGCATACCCACCATGGAGACTGGTGCTGTTGTCGCCAGCAGATTTTACAAGGAGCTAACTGATATTCAGGTACAGTCTATGTGTGCATGTACGGGAATTAGTAAGGTACAGTAGTTAAGTTTGGGACCAACTACATTGTTACTATACATGGACTGCAACTGGTTCTCGAGTTCTAGTATGCCAAGATCCTATTTGATTAGAGCAGGAGATGGATTACATGTACATCACTGCTGTGTTAGTATTGGTCTGGAGTCACAAGCATACTTCATGTTGGATGGATCTAGTCATTTGTTCAGTGTACTTGCTTGCATAGTGGATTTGACCATTGATTCATAGCTTGAGAGGTAAAGGAATAAGATATGCTACTGAAGATTACAATCATTGCCTGCGCCTGTTCATTTAAACTGTTTTTACATTGTCTGTATTGCGTGTTTATTCCTAAGAACGTTTACATCTGTTGTAATATTTTGTAATTTCCATTTTTTTCCACAGTACGGTCGTGTCCCTCATGAGTGGTCTGTTGTTATCAACTGAAGAGGTGGAGATATGTATTCTTAAACTATTAAATGCTGTTCTCTATGAACTCTCTTCAAAGCGCTCAACTCGTCTTACTCAAATGCATCGCTCAACGCTGGAAGGAAACAAATAGCTTACCAAAAAGTCGTGTAACACTGCACCAAACTTACCTGTTCATAGATAACCTTACATGTATATTTGTTACAATTGTGAATAATCAACATGTCTCACAATGACAAGAAAAAGACAAAAATAGCTAGGGTACACTGTAGGTATTCAGGATGTCTAAGATATAGAGTTGTCCAAATGTGAGGAAAGCTATACAGGACTTTTGAGTAGTTCCAATTGCAAAAAGTGCACTTCTCTCAGAGTGTATTTGCTGTCCAACAGCATTTCTGTGTATGTGTGAATGTGTGTGTACATGTATGCATACACATACACACATGAATTATTGCATGTGTGTTAATATGTGTGCATTGTGTGTGTGCACGTGTGTGTATGTGCATGTGTGCCATGTGTGTATGTGTCATATTATTATATGGACGTTCGCGCATGCGTAATACAGAGTACTTAACGAGATGATATCGTGTAATAATCAGTTGATATACTCAAATTGTCAGACTCCGCGATAGCCTACGTGGGTATATCACAGTATGCAGGCCTGTAGTCAGGGGGGTTGCATGGTCAATCCCCCTCGTTTGATGCCTGATTGCGAGGGGGACCCCTCCCCCCGCTTTCATATTTGGCTAAATGTGAGGGCCCCCCCCTCCCCCCTTCCCCAGTGACGGCGGAACCGGTCAGGCCGCCAACAGTCCGGCAGTCCTAGGCCTATTAATCGACGCTCCTCCCTGCCAGACTTCCTGCCTATGAGCCTGTGTATGCATGTGCATGTGTATACATGTGTGCATTGTGTGTATATGTGTTCATATGTGTATGTGCGTGTGTTAGCATGAGTCTGTCATGCACGTGTGTGCATGTGTGTGTGCATTGTGTGTGTATATGTGTATGTCTGCACGTGTGTGCATGTGTGCATTGTGTGCATGTGTGTGTGCATTTGTGTGCGTTGTGTGTGCATGTGTATATGTCTGCATGTGTGAGCATGTGTGTATGTGTGTATGTGTGTGCATGTGTGTGTATGTGTGTACACATGTGTGCGTGGTTATGTGTATTTGTGTGAGTACATATGTATGTGTGTACATGCATGCACATGTGTGGTTATGTGTATGTGTGTGCAGCTCGTGTAAAAAAATTGTACGTATAAGTGCATCTGCTATGCAAACATGTGCACGCATGTGAACATTGTCAAATGATTAATAGTTATTGTATTTGGGACAGTTTCCGCGAAAATTGCCCCACGGTTAAAATGTTATAAAAATGCATCGCGTTTGAATCGCTATAACCTCCCAACGGATAACTCTATCGACTTCCTATTTTCAGCACTTCATAGTCAATTGGTGTAGTATGAAGTGTTGAAAATAGAAAGTCGATAGCGTTATCCGTTGGGAAGTCATAGCGATTCAAACGCGATACATTTTTATAACATTTTAACCGTGGGGCAATTTTCGCGGAAACTGTCCCATTTATCTAGTATATGTCATTACACCAAACCAGACACAAAAATTATATTTAATCCCACAACACACTGTACCTACAAAAAGTGTTCAAACACTGCAGTACTTTAGCCTACCCTTACAAGTGTTGGGCAGGATTCATTCATCCAGCATATTTCTTCACGATTGCTATCAGGATCTGCTACAGTAGCGGTCACAAAAAAGTACACGTAACGTTTGCGTAGCGTTAGCGTCGCACGCAATTAACGTTGACGTACAGTTTGCGTGGGATTAGCGTAGCGTTTTGGGAACGTAGCGCTTTATAGAGACTACGCCGTAAAGTAAAATTTTCTGCTGCTTGCATCATACATTTGTACCACATGCAGTGGAATGGTGTACTCAAGCTATAAATAATTGCGGATTCTCTACTATTTCAAGGGGCATGAGTCTACCAATATACACAAATATTAATGAAAGAGGTTCTTTCCCCTCCCTCTTTTCCGCTAGGTATCGTCACCCCCCCCCCCCCCCCCCCCCCCCCCCCCCTCACTGTTCGTATTGGGCCAGACATGGCATTCGATCCGCAATACGCGTAATAAAATTATTGTACATGGCGTCTATGGGCAATCGCGCACAGCTTAGTACCAAAGACTGGGAGTAGAGCACTTAAACCTAAATAGGATACAGGAACAAATAGCATATATCTTCTATTCTGTAAATTTTAAAATCTGCACCCATCCCTTTTTTGTCTCATTGCATACATGTGCATTGAGTAGTACGTCATAACGTTGACGAAGTAAACTTTGTTACCCGGTGGTGGTGTATGTACAGGTATTAATTACCTGTACATACGCTACCACTGTCCGGCCATGCAGGCTTATAGGACAGCATATACCGTAAAGTACTACGAATAAGCTCCCCCCTTCCGCCCCCAACAATAAAAAATGGCTCGTGTTTAAACGTCCGTACCTTCGTAATCGCGAACGCTTCTGCGTATCTTTTTTCATAATCATGTACGGGTACCATTTTTGTTTCTGAAATGCGGAACACATTTGAGGAGACGTTCGAGGTTACGGAGATGCGCACGTTTAAACACGAGCCATTTTTTTTTGTTGGGGGCGGAGGGGTCGAACGTGCATGTTTCCTTGGTACATGTACGTTGTGTCAGAGATGTTATCCCTGGTTGTGTTACGATCAGCTATATGTGTAACACACAGCAACTGTCATCACCAGGCTAGCTTTTATATATAGAGCTAGGTAACAAATGGTATTATACGCAAAGAAAATATGCGTTCTATGCCGCCATCTCAGTGAAGATCACGCGTGTTGGAGTTCGAAAGCATGAAGTGTGGAAACAACTTCCCACCGCGCTCCATATGAGTGCGCACACCTGTTTTTTATTGCCCCCCCCCCCCCCCAACCGTCTCACTCTTTGCCATTTGCCAATGGAATATACATAGCTAAAGGAGCGGTGACGTAGTCACGACGATGATACGAAAAATGAGCGAACGCAACGAATATGGGCCGAAGTAACAATAACAGTAACAGCTGCATGGAGCTTCGTCCTCCGCTGTTACGTGTTCAATTAGTTAGCCACGCCCAAAGCATGAGCCTCTCCCCCTCACAAAATAATTTCTGGAGTGTTGTAAAGTTGAGAGGTGCGGCATGGAAGTTAATTCCACTCCCCAGTTATCTCCTGAATGATGAATTATTAGGGCTATAAGATCAAAACTGAAATTATAATGCTTAGCCCCGAGACCCTGCCCCTTTAGCCCCACCCCATCCGCACTCAAGAGTGTGTGATGGCAGTGATGATGATGCAGTCAGGTGGTATAAATATTAAATTAAAGTGGCATATACACCCCAACTCATGCAATACATGTATTCATATTGCCATGCTATATACCTACTCATGTTCCTGAGTACTATGTAGCTGTCCATTGCAGCAGGTAGTTGTTCATAAGAGTCAGTTGGCATGCCCCTCCCCTCCCCCCCACTCCCTCCTTCCCCACCTGTGCCACCTAAACTTCAGAGCAGGGGTCGATCCAGAAATTTTTTTGCGAGGGGGGGGGGGGGGGGGGGGGCATAATTGGCATGGGTAACTAATAGTGGGGAGGGATGTGGGGTAAAGCCTGAGCCGCTTTATACTGTTACTTTGCACATGTTCGTAGCATCAGCACGACATACATCAGCTGCGAATATTCTTTATTGGCGGGGGGTGGAAGGGTATACTGCTGTATCGGTGGTATCCATGTTCCTGAGAGGGAAACCATTCACTGTCCACACAAAAGCCAGTTGGCATCCCCCCCACCTTTAACATATGCATATTGCCATGCTACAACATCATTTCTATTCCTCCAGCAAATAATATTCCCCATAGTCTGTGATGTTTAGCTAGCATGGCAATATGCAGCAGGGCTGGGGGAAGAGGACAACTGACTTAAAATTGCTATTGCCTGACTCCAGCAGCAATGAACAGTGAATATTTCCCCCTACTCAGGAACATGTATAGAACAGCCTCTGATGTGTAGGTAGTATGGCAATATATGGTAGAGGGAAAGGGGGGGGGGGGGGGGGGGGGGGGGGGGGGGAGACTGTTCTATCTATGTCCCTGAGTAGGGGAAACCCTTCACCATGGTTAAAGTCATGTTCAATAGTAACACAGTTGTGTGCCCCACTCCCTATAGCTACTATAGCTACATTACCATCCTGCCAACACCAGATAAGGTTGCAGTGTAGTTAATTCTTAGTGGTAGTTGTTAGTTGGCATGTGCCACTACCCCTAAGGCTGTTCTGATATGACATTGCCAAATCAACAAAGTCACTGAGGGTGCCAGAAAAGATCTGCCTATGCTAACCTAGCTCAAAAATGCCGCATGTCTCTATGTCATTTAAACTTGTCAGTGCATATGCCTTTAAGATAATTATCAATCAATAACCATACAACTATATAAAATAAGTGTGTTCACAAGAAGGCAATACAAATGGAACTACAGTTTCACAATGCAAACACTCATAGCTTCTAATAACAGCTGCACAGGATTTCTCATTTCTTCATTGCCATAGTGGATGATAATCTATTGAATGGGAAAAGAGGGTTAATGATAGCGGGGGGGGGGGGGGAGGGGGGGGGGAGGGAGGGAGGGAGGGGAGAGATCTGACCTCAATTTTTAACCTATGCACAAGTGATATAAAGTTTCCACAGATGTTAACATACAAGAGGGGTCTGGGTACTAGACTACTTCCTTCCTTCCCCCCCTCTTTATAAAGGTGAGAGGGCAATGACCCCTTCCGATAAACGTGTGGGGGCCCCTGTGCTGCCTATACCACTACACATGTATCCTGAGGTTTCCAATCTGAAAAACCAGGAGACGTGGGTGCTGTATTGGTCAACCCAGTTTGGCTGCTGTCACTGGTCATGCATGTGCAGCAGGTGTCACTAAGATGTTTTGGGTGGGCCGGTACATCACACACACACACACACACACACACACACACACACAAACGCGCACACACACAAGCACACACAGTACACAGAGGTGGAACACATTCAATAGCCCTCATGATAAAACAAATGCAAGATGCAAATATAAAGCATTTTTAAAAGTATAATTGTGAAAGGTGAAAGGTACTATTACTATTTTAACCAAAGTGTTTTCTCAGACTAGCTGTCAAAGGTAAACTCCCAGGCTATAAACTGCAGCTGCTAACATGACCTCATTCTTATTCATTACAATCACATTACCCTTATAATCTGATCATATATGTAGGGGTGGAGTATCATATGGTGGGTACATGTAGTGATATAGCTTACTGCCTCTACACCTCCTGTATATTTATATATCCCAACCCCCTCCTCCCCTCTCAAGGGCATAGTCCAATCCCCTCCTCCCCTACGAAAGGCAGAGTGCCTCACACGTCCTACAGCCCGTCAGAGGGGAGGAGGGGATTGGGACAACACAGTGCTTAGAGATGGAACTCACAACCATAGCAACCTTGTTACAGGCCATCCACCATCAGTGCAGTTGTCACAATAAGCTTCTCTTCATCACCTAGCAAGCTGGGAAATACCATGTACTTATCCCTGTAATAAAAAAATAGAGACCTCAAAACAAAGACAAGTATCCACAATCAGATAAAGGTACATGACATAGGCAGCTGGAACAGACAAATACATAACCACATATGTACATAGGCTTTGGATATGAATTCGAATATAATATTAACAACCTTCCATAAAGCTCAAAAACCATTTCAAAAAGTACATCCCACTCACAGCTCTTTTTGGGCTTGACCCTTTTGCACTATTGGAATGTTTATCACACGCACAGGACAAATTAAAAGCCCTGCTAGTGTGGTGTACTTTCAAGGCGTGTGAGGGGTTAAGGAGCATAGCCAATAAAAAAAGTGCCCTGTGGGTGCGGTGATCTTTCTGGTTTTAAAAGGAATGGACTAAAAAGAGCCCTGCGGGTGTGGTGTACTATCTAGGAGTGTGAAGGGTTAAGGAACGTAGCCGACAAAATAGAGCGCTGTGGGTGTGGTGAACTCTCCAGGAGTGTGTCGATTGTGATTGTTGGCTATTTTCCTTAACCCCTCACACTCCTGGAGAGTTCACCACACCCACAGGGCTCTCTTTTATCGGCTATGTTACTTACCCCCTCACACTCCTGGAAAGTTTACCGCACCCACAGGGCTCTTTTATGTTGGCTACGTTCCTTAACCCCTCCCACTCCAGGAAAGTACCCACACCCACAGGGCTCTTTTGTGTCAGCTACGTTCCTTAACCCCTCACACTCCTGGAGAGTTCACCACACCCACAAGGCTCTTTTGTATCGGCTTTGTTACTTAACCCCTCACACTCCTGGAAAGTTTACCACACCCACAGGGATCTTTTTTGTCAGCTACGCTCCTTAACCCCTCACACTCCTGGAGAGTACACAACACCCACAGCGCTCTTTTGTGTCGGCTACACTCCTTAACCCCTCACACTCCTGGAAAGTACCCACACCCACAGGGCTCTTTTGTGTCGGCTACGTTCCTTAACCCCTCACACTCCTGGAAAGTACACCACACCTACAGGGCTCTTTTGTGTCAGCTACGTACTATAACCCTTCACACTCCTGGAGAGTACAACACACTCACAGGGCTCTTTTGTGTGGGCTACGCTCCTAAACCCCTCACACTCCAGGAAAGTACCCACACCCACAGGGCTCTTTTGTGTCAGCTACGTTCCTTAACCCCTTCCACTCCTGGAGAGTTCACCACACCCACAACGCTCTTTTGTATCGGCTTTGTTACTTACCCCCTCCCACTCCTGGAAAGTTTACCACACCCACAGGGCTCTTTTGTGTCAGCTACGTTCCTTAACCCCTCACACTCCAGGAAAGTACACCACACCCACAGGGCTCTTTTTAGTCGGTTCCTTAACGCCCAGAAAGTTCACCACACCCACAGGGCTCTTCTTAGTTGGTTATGTTCCTTAACCCCTCACACTCCTCACCATATCCACATGGCTTTTTTGTTTTGTTTGTAGAATCTTGTTTAACCCCTCGCACTCTTAAAAAGTAATCCACACCCACAGGGCTCTTTTTTGTCGGTTTAACCCCCACTCTTTCTTACAAATTAGACCACACCTACAGGGTTCTTTACGTCCGCTAAGTAGGCCACACCAACACTATACTACTCACAACATGAGTAGCCTTGTTACAGGCAATCCACCATCCGCAAGTGAAACGAAGAGGACAATAGAGAATATGTATTCTTTATCACGGTACTATTTTATTTCACGATCCATCCAATCATTCACGAATGCGCTTTCAGCACGCCCTGATACAATTCCAACGATCACACATACACGCCTTACTACTTACGTATTTTAAAAATATAATACGAGTGGCCATTTGATTTGAATAACATGTCGCGTGAGATGAACAAAAATTACGCAATGGTCTGGGAACGATATACCTGTCAATTTATTTGCTCATGTTCTACAAAACGAGTGTTTTCGCGATGAAAAATACAGTACTCATCATTTTATTAGTTACCTACAATGAGGCATTCTTAAAATCAGGGGAAAATAGTTTGTTGTGTTTTCAACATTGTTGCAATCAGAAAGTTAATATGATAATCCTAACGTATAACTTACTATTCATGTCTTCAATTGCTGGCCTTGAAGCGGGCACCCCCACTATTCGTATCGGGCCAGAAGCGGACAGCAACCCCCCCCCCCCCCCCCCCCCCCCCCCCCCCCCTCCCCATTTTGCGTATGAGGTCTGAGCTGAAAATCCAGTATCCGCCCCTGGTATGAATGCAGCGCAAGGGTAAAGGGGGCAGCTTTTGTTCTATTTATACGGATAAAGCGTAAGCATAGCGTTGCGTAGGAATGATAGTGCGCAAGCGTAGCGTTTGCGTAGGTACGATAAAGCGTGAGCGTAGCGTTTGCGTAGGAATAACAAAGCGTTTTGGGAACGTAGCGTGTGACGCAAACGCTACGCAAACGTTACGTGTACTTTTTTGTGACCGCTACTGTAGCCGCATGAATGCACGAACACTTTTAGCATACATCCAATGTTCAAGCTGCAACAGGTCTGTTAAATGTATTTTTAAAGGACTACCTACATACTTTCTGCTAAATGTCATGCAATATGCTGCTTCCTTGAGCTATGTGTGATATTAAATGCATACCCATAATAAATACTTGTGAGTAGTAATGTATGTGTTCCCATGCCATTTTACTAGGGTGTGGTATAAATAGAATCCAGATGAATTTTAATACACAGTCACTGTTACCACACAAGCACTGCCATTGTACTTAACCTTCACTCTCAGCACAAAGTGGCATGCAGGATAATAAACAAGCTTGCATCAAATTTGAAATTTAGCAACATACTGGGGTACTACAACACGCTAGCGAACCATACACACAGCAGTGCACATAGGCACGCAAGCCTTCATAAGCACATCGAGATTACATGCATGCATACGGTAATTACATGTTGAAAAAGCAGCTGTAGGCCTACTAGTATACTAGAAATCCGCACGCGCACGCGCCGCTGGGGTCACCAACGCACGGGCCATGGCCAGCCTATGGTAGACGTTTTGTACTGCTACGTTGTGTCACTTGTGTGCGTGCATACCATTAAGATATAACTTTTCACTTGAAGTCCACCAACTACGAAGTCACAGCTGCCATCATAGTCATATCATCTAACAAACCACGCCCTCAATCCGTCAGAAAGTAATTACTAAACAAGGCTGGGAACTATCGCAATGGAGTGCAATGCGGTAAATCAGTGTTATGACAACACACCTTTAAAACGACCTAACACCCCACCCTTGCTGGGGGTTGCTCCTAACACCCTAACGCAGCCTGCCAACACCCCAAGATGTCAGCTCAACACCCTTGTGTGTTGCCATAACACTCCCTGGGCTGTAACGCCCCTCAAACCTAACACCCCTCGGGCCTTTTTTTTTAACAGTGCAGGTCAGAATTCGTACATGTTTGTAAAACTCGTCCGAACGTGTATACAGTGTAGGTACCTCAACTGTTATCGTCACTGCACGCAATGGCAATCAAAGTACACTTTCACTGACATAAACTAACCGCACCCAGTGTGACAGGAGCGTGACGAGCAAACAACGCGTTGTTGGTTCTGTGTCTATAGCACAAAAGAGGTAGGTCTACGCACTTGGCAAAAATACATAAGTTTGTTTACTATATCTTCTTTCAACTGTTAGACAGGTTTATGTTCTCTGATCTCACCGTGGCCATGTATCGATACCTAAAACACCCCATTTCCCATTGCCGCGGATTGCCTAAGGTCACATCCATTGACGTTAATGGGTGCACTTTCTGGTTTCCTATCCCGTTATACTGTATATGTATAATCCAATGATTATGTATAAGATTGCTTGGTCATACTGCAGTAAACATTACAATTCATATGCAGACCAAGTATTTATAAGGTCATTTCAAATTTAATTGGAAATAAAACTCTAGATGACGGCGGATGTATATGGGCGATTTCTTGATATGATATTTATCATTGGGATCTGCTGATTTTTCTTAATTCAATGACGCAATCGCAAATATTTCAACACAAAGAAGTATAATTATTACGTGTTATGATCAATGCTAATAGACAAACGCTGTTGGCAAGCTCAACAAGGACCTACCAGTTATACAACCCACTGTCATCACATGCCTGCAGCCTGCTTTCAAAACTATTTCCAAACAAAATTAGTTGATTGTATTGTCACCTGTATGGAATTGCAATTAAAGTCATATATTTACATGTCAATAAAATTAAAGCCCTCACAGCATAGAAACGTCCCAACTCTCGGCCATTTTCATCTGGTTCCACCTTTACATATCAGGACTCCTTTATTTTCTTGATAGTGGCCGTGCTCGAGACACCCTCCATAAAGGAGCAGATACGTATCTCTCCTGCAAACTCCTTCCCCACAATAGTCTCCGCAGCATAGTCCCCTCCCTTCACCAATACATCAGGCCTCAACTCCTCTAAAACTCGCAGAGGCGTGTCCTCCTCAAACACAACGATCCAGTCAATGTAATGAATCGCCTCTAACACGTCCAAACGGGTTTGAAGCAAATTCACAGGCCGCGTGGATCCCTTCAGCCTGCTAACGGAGTCATCGGAGTTGAGCCCCAGAACGACAGTCCCACCCAGCGCCTTACAGAACTTGAAAAGGTGAATATGACCGCTATGTAAGAAGTCGAAGCATCCATTTGTGAAGACAATACGTGACCCAGACTTGAGGTTCCGAATGGCAGAAACCTCAACTACTTTGCTGAGTGGCAGCAAGTCGCCACGCGTTAATGTATACGTTCCGGGAAACTCCACAGACTTCGTCGCAATTCGTGTGGCCAGCTGTAAAACCTTCGAAGGCACCACCGCAGGTGAGTGCATGAAATAACCCAGGATAGCGCAGACAATATCACCCGCTCCTGTAACATCGATAATCTTACGCGCACCAGTCCGTTCTTGGATCATTGTTGCTCCGTCGTACAGTGTAATGCCCTCCTCAGCCAATGTAATGACTGAATATTTGGGTCCAACCAACTCAAACATGCGCTTATGCAACTCTATGAGAGGCGTTTTGGCTTCCAGCTGTAAGAGGGCACATGCTTCCTTCTTATTTGGTTTTATGAGGGAACATCCCTTGTATTTCGTATAGTCCTGCTTCGGATCCACGCACGTAAACACTCCATACACGGTTCCAAGTCGAATAATGTCCTCACACACCTGAGCCGTGAGAACACCCTTGTTGTAATCTGAGAGGATAATACAGTCAATGGACTCGGTCTTGAGAACCGCCTCGACCTCCTCGGCAAATGACGGGACAACGAGACCCACCTCAGTGTCACATCTAAACACGATTTTATTGTCGCAGAAATATCGCCTCTTCACGCACGTCCTATATCCGTCCACGACGCAAAGATGGCTCACGACCCCCAACCTCTTTACAAGAGCGTCACTTATCCGTCGACCAGCCTCATCATCACCGATTGCTGAAAAAAGATGGAGTGAACCACATCCAAGGCCACGTAGATTCTTCACCACATTTCCACATCCTCCGAGGGTAAACTCCTCCTTTTGCAGACCAAAAACAGGGATGGGTGCCTCATTCGCTAGCTTCTCTGCTTCGACAAATACATTATGATCGAGCATGATGTCTCCACACACGATGAAATTTTCCATTTCAACGTTAGGGTCGCGCTCGCCAGCAAATAGCGAAGTGCGATTATGGTTGACAACATGCATACGCCGGCAATCATATAGCTGTAGTTATAGTGAGCGCAATAACGCAATTCACGTGGTAACATTGCATATTAGCCGAGCTGTAATGTTCTTACCTCATTATACACATGTTTTGGCTAGCACAGGTTCTAATGAATTCCTTTTAAACTAATAGCTACTGTACAGAAGCACACTATTTGTCTCATAAATGCGAGCAAGAACACTTACTCTTATAAATAGTTATGCGCAGCCAGCTAATACTATGGCGTGTCTACTTCAAGCTTGTTATTCGACTGAACTGATCCACATAAAAGGATCCGTGAGCAAAAACGCTCAACTACACACATGGGAGAGCAAATATACAATATTCAGAACTACCGAGCTACACTGTAGCTTTTGTAATTGTACCACTGAACTGGACATAAAATGTATAATAGGGTGTGGTTTTGGATAGAGCACCACATAAACTAAGTCAAAGAGCGTTGCAGAGTATGTGTCCACTTCTTGGTGTGGAAACTAGGGAAAAGAAAACAAGGAGCGAATATATATTTCGAGCTATTATTATCACCAGCAATGACATAATGAACGCTCACCCTCCTTCCTTTTGCTACCATTGTAAAATTGTGCCTGCTAGCACAAGATCAGCAGCACACACCATTCACAAACATAGTCCCTTTTGAGTGGAAGCCGCACACTGCAGTTGACTGTGAGGAATAAACATTTCAGTAAACATGCATATTCAGATCTGTCACACCAAGGGCTGAACATTACCACCATGCACATGACCAACCAGCCAAACAGAGCTCACTGAAAATCATTGCAGGCATTCGTGCAATACCCCCACCCCACTCCCCACACACCCTCCTCCCCCCTCCATGCTTGATGGATGACCACTTTCTAGCCAGCTCAGCTATATCCTAGTGTTCCATTTGCCTGAGGATTTTACACCAGCCTCTGGAGTTCCCAATCTAGGGTACTGGTGTGTACTGCCTGCATAGTTGAGTGGTTCAAGGTGTTCAACTGTAGTGGGATGAAACATCCATGCTACTTCACTGACACTCCACTAACTGCATCACAGCTTAAGGCATGCAGCACCATGTACAAATTATCCAGACACCTGTAGAAGGACATACAGCATCACAACAAGTGCAGTGGTGAACCAACAAAGGCTGAGGTGCAGACAGCGTCTCCTGCGCTTAGAAGGTTGGCTTCTACCAGCTCTCTACCTATCACCTTTCACACTGGAGGAACAGTTAAGCGTATCATCAACTCTATGACATAATTATATGTACCTCATTAGCACCTCACATTTATGCACATCACCCACGCATGCACCCCTACCAGGACTGCAAATTGCCAGAACCATTAAGCCCCGATGCAGGGAGAGGGGGGAGTCTTTTACCCTTCTTCGCAACTGCGCACATCAGACCAGCAACTACGTGGCTGCGGGTATAGTCGAAACAATTGGAGCAGGGGAAGCATTGCAACAAAATCTGGTCTTGGAATGAGAACTAAGAGCTTAGATAGTGACATGCCTAAAAACATCACTCCGGTGACGATCAAAATGTGGTACTAATTGAGTCATAGAGCTAATTGCTTAATCACTAATTGCGTCACCGCACTGCATTCAAAAGAGTGTCACGTCGTTGTCATGCACGCTTCGCCATTTGCAACTTACCGGACCACTGTATACGCCTCCCGCCTTCTCAATGAACATCTACGTCGACATTGACAATACGATTTGTCAGACAGGCGATGGATCTGACAAGTACGTGAATTCCGTTCCCCTCCAGGAAAAGATTGCCGCTATCAACGCCTTGTATGACCAAGGGAACCGTATCACTTACTGGACGGCGCGGGGTAACTCGACAGGGACTGACCAGACCGCGCTTACCAAGAGTCAATTGGAGGCCTGGGGGTGTAAATACCATGAGCTTCGAATGGGCAAGCCATCTTATGACCTACTCATCGACGACAAAACTCTACACCCAGACCGAGTGGCGACTCCCAGTCCCTCCAAGAAAATGAGCCCTACCGTTGTGAAAAAAGGATGGGGGCATGAGGTTGTGTTTGTGAACAACGACCTCTACTGTGGGAAGATTCTCCACTTTACAACGGGCTCTAAGTTCAGCATGCACTACCACATGAGAAAGAAGGAGTCATGGTATGTTTCGACGGGTCGATTCCTCTTCAAGTACATTGACACTCGAAACGCAGATATAATTGAGCTCGAGCTCGCCCCGGGCGATGCAATCACGAATGAGGTCGGTGAGCCCCACCAGCTTATTTGTGTGGAGGAGGGTGACATCTTTGAAGTCTCCACCCAGCACTTTGACACAGACAGCTACAGGATCACGAAGGGAGATTCGCAGTTGTCATAAGCTGACTAAAATTTGTGCACTGATATTATAGAGTAAAATCATTATTACTAACAAACTTATACACAATTGAATGATAAAATTAAAGTACATGACCGGCTGACGACCGCCCAATCCGTACTGAAAATAACACTCAGTAGATAACTGATGAAGATCAATTGGGCAGTTTGCCTAACCCTCCAATAAAATGCCTTATTTCCATATCTGCGGGGGTGATACTTTCCCGTATCAGTGGTATTGCGATTGTTGTGAGGAAAAACTGTCTATGTTCCGCGTGATTTATAAATTTGCGCAATTTCGCACTTTCAAAACTTGCATATATAATGAAAACAATACGTGCAATGTTGAAATAAGAATAAGCTAATGCAGATCATAAATTTCGATCCACACCATTAGACAGAGATAAATTCTGTTCTAGCTATGTCTTCTTTCACAAATGGTAGGTTCCAGCTTGCCGGTAAATGGCATCATCAATCCACTCTCGAAACAATTTACTAGTGGATCCGCATTGCACTCTGATCCCAAATCCTTGATGAGGGTAATATACCACTGCAAAGTGCTGTTCCCTTCAGATGACATAACGTGCCAATGCAATGATTGTCAAAGAAGAGAAAATTCGTATGTTAGGAATTAATTTGTTCTTGGCAAGCGTTCTCATCTCAGTCACCCATCCATTATTAAAATCTAACAGGCTTTATCAGTGAATGAACGGGTCAATGATGATGCATTTTACGTTCAATTGCTCTGGCTGTAACTGGATCACAACAGGTCCACGAGGAGTTGCGCCTGCTTATCACCACCTACATGATATACAATGCATCATCTTTACCAAAATGACTCATGTTGGCAGCAAAATATGATCTAGGCATACCTAATAATAATGTAATACTTGCAATACTCGGATCAGTTTTGGCAGCACAAAGTGATCCGAGCACTGATACCTATTTTAATACATGCATTTACTTGGATCAGTTTTGGCAGGAAAAGGTGATCTGGGCACTAGCTATACATATATGCATAATACTGGCTGACATGTAATGATGTATACCCAGTCTTGACATTGACTGCTGTAAGTCAGTTGTTACAAATCTATGTAAGCCTTCCATCCACAAACTTGAGCCAACGGACCAAAAAATCATTCTGACACCTGCAGCATGTATGACCTATACACGAATGAGCAATAATCACTTCTTGCCTTTTTAAGTCCATTTGTGGGCCCCTCCCCTTGTCTAGGTAGTAATTCATATATGCTTTTTGACACCCCATTTCACCTCCCCACCCCACCACCCCAAATACAGCCTGATGCAATTGTGAGTGCTCCCAGTGAGCACCATTGGGTGATCCACTTGGTTACTGAGCATATGACCACCAAAGACACATGAGGACCTCCCTAAGTATGGTTAACACTGTGCAGTCATACCTACTAAAGCCACCCACTTTGAGGTGATCATTTTCTCTGACACATTGAGTTGAACCAGGGCACAAATGACTGAGGTGAAATGTATGAATCATATAAAATTAGTAAAGGTACAGCTAGCATGGAGGGGAGATGCAGCAGGGAAGGTGAGGGTAAGAATATTAGAGGAAGGGGTTTGCATGTAGTCATTGAAGCATGTTGCAGAGTTGACCCCCCAGGGTTAGGGTTAGGGTTAGGGTTAGACCAAGACCACTAATAATACTTTCATATTCTAAGCTACAGATCTAGAATGGGTTGAGGCAGATACAGGAAAGAGAAGCATGCGTCTCCCTACCCCTCCACCTCTCTCACTCTCTCTCTGTCCTTCCCAGCTATTCACTTGTACCTGTTTGTACGGGTCTGATCGATGTCTTTTTTCGCTCATTCTCTTGATAGGATTAATGTTACTTGCTATTAATATGCATAATATATACATGTTGACATGCATATCTACAGGTGGGTCAGTGCAGTGGCCATGAAAAAAAAAAAACAGTCCTACCTGAGTGCATACATGTAGATCAGATAAAAATATCGCATCAGACCCAGAGTTCACGGCTGTTACTAGTACATAGCATTGACATTAGGCCTGCACCACTATGATTTTTAAGTACTTAATGGCTCATTACTTCAAATGTATATAGGTAAGATATAGCTTGTGTACATGAAGATATTTGTTTTTGCCTAAAAGGGACGTGCATATAATAAGGAATTCGCTATATGCAACGAAAAGGTTTTTGCAACGTTACCTTGCATGCCAAGCTATACTGCCATCCAGTATGACCTAGCAGTCTGTCATCACTGACGTATGTGCGTTAGTGGTCTATCATTAGATAATGGACAGCATTTAGTTTACATGTTTTCGAGCCCTATAACCATAGATACAACAGACTGTCTGTTATATCTATGCCTAAACACTCAATATTGATGATGTTTAAATAGGTGAGCCATTAAAAACTCACTGATTTAATATTATGTGTTTCGGCGCGGCAACATACTAAATACCCTGATAACTATGATATACCACATTATTAATTTTTTCGCTGAATTATATTGGCATCAAAAGCCATTGTCCAGTAGGTTTTCAAAACCGATACTGATAAGCCCTAACAGTGGTCCATGTACTCCCACAGCTGTTGCTCTCATGCAAGGGGCTACCTCTGCATATAAACGTATTAAAACAGATCTGTTATATAAGATTAAAAACAGTGCAGAGACACAAATATGAATAACCATTTTATACTCCGATGCACTTCTTGCGGACAATAGATGGGCCAAACTCATCATACTCCTGTCTAGAGATCCACATATCCTGAAACGTTGACATTGTGGCCAAGATGGAACCACCAATCCAAGCACTGTATTTGCGTTCAGGAGGAGCTACGACCTTGACTGGTGTAGATGCCGGGGCCAGTGCAGTGATCTCCTTCTGCAGCCTTTCAGCAAATCCAGGAAACATGGTGCTCCCTCCTGCAAGGATAATGTTGGCAAACTGGTCCTTTCTGATGTCCGCATTACACTTCATGATGGAGTAATGTGCATTGTCATGGATACCAGTACATGAAAAGCCCACATAAGAAGGTTCGAACAAGGCCTCGGGGCACAAGAATCGCTCCTTCCCGATGGTCATCACCTGACCATCGGGAAGTTCGTAGTTCCTCTCCAAGCTACAGCCCTGAGCAGATGTCTGAATCTCTTGCCCCACATCCAGAGCCACATAGCACAGCTTTTCCTTCATGTCACGAACAATTTCCAACTGGGCCTTGGAGGGAAAAATATCATTATTAGGCACAATTCTCAGCAGGTTTTCATCAAGATCATGACCTCCAATGTCAAGGCGGTTGATGGCATGAGAAAGGGAGCAACCTTCATAAATAGGCACAGTATGAGAGGTACCATAGCCACAGTCGATGACCATGCCTGTAGTACGCCCTGATGCAAACAAGGAGAGCACAGCTGTGTTGACTGCATACATGGCAGGAATGTTGAAGTGCTCAAACATGATCTGGGTCATCCTCTCGCGGTTGGCCTTTGGGTTCATGGGATTTTCAGTCAAGAGAACAGGGTGTTCTTCTGGTGCCACCCGCAGTTCATTGTAGAAGGTATGATGCCAAATCTGAAATTATAGATATATCTCTGTTAAATACTTCTGCCATTCAAAGCAGGGGGGGGGGGGGGGGGGGGGGGGGGTTGAGATTATATTCATGATCAATTGTCCCCATACATGATCTTGCTAAGCCCAAACATGGTGAAAATTGATAGTGAATATCATCTCAAGCCCCCTCTGTATCTACCACTGCAAAGAGTTCAATTGAGTTGAATCTTCAGTGTCAGATGAGTACAAGAATCTAAGCACTTCATTTGCATTCAGTACACATAAATCTAATTTTGACTCCTTCGCATTCAGTGAACACGGCACAACTTTTCAGGCCCAAACGGATTCGTATAACATAACCCAAGCATTATCCTACATGTTTTTCTAATAACATCATAATTTAATTGATAGCCTTCAAAGATTAACTTGGTGTGCTGTATAACGAAAAAAAGGGAGGATCGGTAGAGGGGAAGGGCTACCGACAAATTGTTTGGCGTAGCATTATAGTTCCTTAGATCCTCTACCAAAACTTGTACATACTCGCATGCCAGCACGATTATTTTGCGTACGACGATGAAACGTCAATGACGTTGAGTTGATGTAGCCACACCCTTCTTGTCAATGCGTGAAGGTGTGGCTACACAACAACTGCATAAACGAACCTTCTCCATGTCGTCCCAGTTTGTGACTATGCCAGATTCAATGGGTCGTTTGATGGTGAGGAGACCTCTCTTGCTCAGGGCTTCGTCGCCACAAAACACGTCTTTGTTACTCGTACCCTCTGTCGCGCCCTTGGTGCGTGGTCTTCCGACAACGGATGGAAAGATTGCTCGTGCGGAATCTGCACCTGCAAAGCCAGCCCTGATCATCCATGAGCCATTGTCAATGACCAAAACATCAGTTGTCCCTGGCCCAATATCCATCTGATTTTGTTCGTATCACTCGTTGGTGGGCGGTGGTAGCAAACAACATTACGTAATTCATTCAGCACACTATACATGTAATTGCATTCCTCACGCCTGATCTAATGCACCCTAGAATAACAGCAGCTCTAGGAAGAACGTTAACTACACACATGTAAAGCCCCCCCCCCCCCCCCCCCCCCCCCCCAAAAAAAAAAAACTTATTTCGGAGCAGTTTGCATGTATTGAACATCATAGTTCTCATTGACTGTCCATTGTTTGTGTGCCGACTAATTATATCATAGCACAACCAGGAAACCAGGATTACATGTTTGAAGATGGACCACAAACCTTTTAAGATCTAGGTCATGCCATCAGAAGGTGAACATGGTATAACTATTTTCCCTTTGCTTCTTAAGCAAGCCTTACTTTGCAGTGCCCGTGTCGAATCCTATGATAAGCATGTACTTGTACTGAATGAAATCTATTCATAATGCTTTTCTACGACACAATAAGCTTTGATAGCATCGATATACAACTCCATCTGCACACGTAGCTCCTTATCGCGCGCTGTTTCCACTCCCAGCCCCGGGAGTCACATTCTTACCACCTTCCGGTGATGGGTGAACCAGTTGATACACAGGCTGCAATGAATGGTGGTTCAGAGATGGAGTGTGCAAAGGACGTGATGCTAGACGGCTTTATGCTGGATGACAGTTTGTTCAGTGGTGGAAGGTCAAGACCCAAGCTGACCAGGAGTCAGAAACAGTACCAGAGAAGTCATCACACACAGATGTTGAAGGCAGGTACACTGGACATATCTTCAGAGGAGTCAGAAGGAGGATCCGTCCTTGGAAAAACTCAGGGTTAGTAAGGGAGAATCAGAAATACATTTCTACAATTCTGAGGGGCTACTGTTCAGGCGATGGATACCAAGGGGACGTGATGCAGAGTCAGCAGTGGACCAGCTTGTGCTACCCACACAGTGTCGAAAAGCAGTGCTGCAACTGGCACATGAGGTGCCAATTGCTGGACATTCGGGCAAGCACAAGACTGGCAAAAGGATCCTACTATAGTGAAGTAATTGTTTCATACTTTGTCTAGTCCCATTCGTCACCAGGGAGGAAGAAAAGTGTCTGTGATGATGTTCCATACGACTGCCACGGGTAGCTGAAGATGTAAATGTATTTGCGACAATTTTTCTGCCCTCGAACATTGTGATTCTCATTTGGCGAATGTTTATAACTAAGGCATAGACCATCAGCATAAGAGGTGTGAGGACAGCTGCCTGAAGAGAAGCTGGGTAGGGATACTTCCCTATAATCAGTTCCCATATAAACAGAAAGCCATTAGCTATACAAAATTATAATGAAGGTAAGCAGCATAGGTATTATAGCACAGACATTGTGGCTGTGTATTGACGTGGTGACATTGGAGGCTGACTTGTGCGTTCAGTAACGATAAATGGCAAGAACAACAACCACTGCAAACATCCACGGACGAATAGCCCAAATATATATACCACATCAACAGGTGAACTATGTTGCTAACCTGTCAGAAGAATTGCAAGGGTGATTGGATGCAAACCAACACAAATAGTCATCTGTCCCGTATCCAATTTCGATGAAGGGTCATGGTACAAACAAAACAGGTATCGTAAATGTAGCAAAGATGTAAGACCTTTGAAGAAAAGCAGAAACCACAGGAAAGACTATGAACTCAAACGCAGTGATTGCAATAAAGAATATTCTTTCTGTTGGGTCAACTTCATATCTGTTTTTGTAACGTAAATAGTAGCGCCAGTTGATAAGAACTGAGGCTAATCCAAATATAAAGGTGACAAATGACGAACTTGTGAAGACAATATTGATCATCTGCATCTGTTGCTCTGTTGTGTCTCACACTGATTGATTCTCTTCCATACCTGTGTAAGTATAAAAAGTTTGATTTTGATGTACATGAATAATGTTGTCCCATTATTACGAGACATGGTGCATGTAATATGGCATATCATCATTGCATGACTAAGAAGTTAGTAACAAAAGTATAAACGTACTAGTTGGGCCTAATTGTATTATCTGAATAGAGCTAAAGGATGATACCATATGCCCTTACAACATACTGTACACAAAAAAATTATTGCATGATACATTGTACACAAAAACAATTATTGATGACACCAAAATGTCCAAATGCGTATGAACAGTGTATTCAGTGTTACCAAAGAATATACAAAAACTATGTGATTGTAGTATAAATCGTTTATATGTGAAACTGAGCTTACAGGATATGCAGTACATGTGAATGTATATATTACATCTGGGTTATTAGCTAACACATCATCCATTATTACTCTGGACCAATTCATCAGTGGAAATAATGCCCCATTACTTTGAACAGTTATGGTGTGTCAAAATTCATACGTTGCATATGCAAGAGGCTTGGGGGTGGGGGCGCAGAGGTAATTAGTTCGAATTTATTGCTTCCTTATATTAATAATCCATATTCTTGAAGACGTGATGTTTCATTCGTGCCGCATAATTATACTGATGCACAAAAAAACTGCCTTCAAGTTTTACATCATGATTGGACAATTCAATGTGCACACACGGTCAGAGTTGAAAAACAAGAGGAGAAAGGAAACAGCAACGAGGCTTGCCATCATTGTCAATAGGCAAAATAGTACGCCTAGCTGCAGCCGTAGAGATTCTTAATACTGTGCGGTGAAAGTGAAGTTGATATCGAATAGAGATTCGTTTCAAAATTGATTGCCACATGCAGTGCCACCTTTGTGTCCAGGGAGGGTACAACACGATGCACGATGTAATGGTTGCAATCACCTAAATGATTTTGTGCATACTCGAAATCTACACTGACATGATTGCATACAGTGTACATCTATACACACACACACACATCACATCACAGTGATCACACACAGACACAGAACACACACACACACACACGCACACCGGGGGATAAATCGTTATGTGTCTATCAATCCTAACCCTCACCCCGCCCCCCCCCCCCCCCCAGAGGCAGAAAAGATGTCCGCGCTTTTCTACTATCTCAAAAAAGTTTCCAGATTGCGTTGTCACAGTTCTGAAGTGGGTTGTTCTGGTCCTTTAATGTGGGTCATCTGGGTAGTATTTAAACATTCCCAAGTTACATCAGCTATACATTTCTCTGCTTTTTTGCTTGTCCTCAAAGGTCAGCTACAGTTCATCAATTCTATAATAATATGGAATTCATCCCATGCCTTCAGAATGTGACTTCTCCCACTTGAGTGGCGCTTCATTATTAATCGAGATTGTGCATCATGGGATGACGGACGATTCATTAAAAACGCCTATCGCTGCCAGCAGCAGTGACGTCACAGCATATCCCAAGGATAGTAAATTTATATAAATCCGTGGCATATCACTATTTTAAACTTCCCTACTTACAAAAGAAAAATGAGGGTGTGGCTATACGTCACTCTGCCGCGTGTGTCCTCATTTATAAAACACATACATGACAGCTGGGTTTTCCTGCTTCTTTGGCGTGGGCTAAGCTGATCCAATGGAGATAGCACCAATGTTTTCACCTCTTCAATCCGACCTTCAAGAGAGCAATCTGTACCACATTCACAGGACCCTTCTCCTGACGCATCAGCTGATGAAGGCCTACATTCTTCAGCACTGGTAAGATCTGAAGCTGTGGTTTCAAAACACTGCTTTATGGAAAGACTGGAAAGCTACCATAATTGATGCAATTCTTCGAGACTTTTCTCGAATCTTGGCCCAGTTTGTTTGTAACGATAGAAAGCGGTTCGTCCACTGCTTTTCAACAGTTTCCATACCTCGTACACCTTCGTCAGCCATGAATTGTCTTGCAGCTTGTATATTACTCTTGTACTTCTTTACGTACTTATTGCAAGCTTCCAAGTTCGTGATCTTCTCTGTCGTAGCCATTAATTGTACGTGCGCATAAGCTTATAGTGCTTTTGTTTCGATAATTAAGAATTCATATACTGGGAGTACAAAATTGTACTCTTTAACCTGGGAGTGCAAAAATGTACTCCTTAACCTGGGAGTACAAAAATGTACTACTTAACCTGAGAGTACAAAATTGTACTCCTTAACCTGGGAGTGCAAATATGTACTCCTTAACCTGGGAGTACAAAAATGTACTTTGTACATGATAAATTCTTACAAATGTATCACAAGCTCAGCAATACATACATTTCTAACACATAGGTATACACTGGACCATATCAAAAAGTGACAGGGACTACAAGCAGAGTTATATCTGAATGTGACATCAGTGGGCTTGAAAATGGTCATCTTGTGGCTTTGAGGGGTGATACTAATAACCTTCTCATCGGACGTTGTATCACCGTAATGGAGGATGAAATTGAGGTGTCATGGTTTGATGGTTCATATACAACCATTTGGCAGCCTTCAAAGAGGAAAGATCCAAACAACCCAAGAAAACATGTTGATTGGACAGATAGAGTCCCTAAATCATCAATCATTCTTTACGATTTTACATTCACTTCTACAGGCCGACTTAGAAAAGCCACTGTTGAACATTTAAAAAGCATACTGTCATAAACTCACAAGTAAATGAAAGAATTTAAGCACAATTCACATACCTTAAATAAAATTAATGTAATTTTGTGTCTTGATTGCGGTACAAAGAAATAATCAAATGATGCAATAAACAATGTGCACAAAATAAAACAAAATACATTCAAAAATGCACCAAAATACATAGATTCAAGCTTTTCAATGTTAGTTCTTCCAAATCAGAATAGTTCAGTTTAGATCAGACTGTGTTAAGATGCTTTATTTAGGATCATTAAGAACTTTCATACGCTCGCGTAAGTGGATGCCGTTTGGTTCTGGCCTTATTAGTGACGCTAACAGAAAGCGGGGCGATGTCGGCGCGTATTTTGGTGGTGCCACTGATATCATCAGCAACCCATTTTATTAAGTTTCTTTAGTTTGTCCTAGCCAAGGAATGTTAGGCACTACAAACCAACTCTTTGGCATTACGCAGCGTTTTGTATCAAAACAATTTATTATCTTAAGACTTAAAGTATAATAAATTTGGTATCGTTCGAAGCGCAAGAGAAAACTTTATCTAATTACATATTCCCATTTGCTCCAATAAATGTGTAGTTGCATATAATGACGGTAAAGCTGCAGCAAAAATCTTTCATCTTTTTTCAGCTTCAACGTTAAAAAATGTAACTACATTTTAACTATTCGACATTGCTTTTAGAAAAATAGGATACTTTGGGCTATTTTGAGTAAACGGATGCAAAAAAAACATCAAGGTCATACCCTACCCTAATGTCTGCATCTTAAACCACTGTGCATTCGATACCGACCGAAAATGACGGTGAAACTGCTAGGTCATACATCACATCGTCGTGCTTGGAAAAATCACATTGTAAACGGGATGATGAGGGTCACGTACATGTATTACACTGTGTGTGTTAATGTGGCAAATTGCTCAGGCGTTGCTGTAACCCTTGAATTTTGAATATGTATTATCTGGAATGTGCTTTTGTGTATATGGGATCGTTTGGAATATTCCTTTTTTTGTTGGATGGTCTGAGCCGCACCGTATTGAAGCCAATACCATCCACCATATTGAAGCCCTTAAAATGTCATACCATCAAAGACACACTGAAATTTATAGCGTTCACTTGCAATGCATCATGGTATGCCACCTCCTTCCCCTCAGACAAAAGTCTGGCTGAGTTTGGACTGTTCAGTGTATAACTCAGAAGACAAAACGTGCATCCATTTGAGATCGAACACAATAAGACTTAAAGTAATTAACCCTACAAGTTATCAAGACTCCGGTCGTCCCGCGTGTGTGCAATATTTGTAAAAAGCAGGAAAATGTATCAGGAGCAAGTTTCAACTAATCTGCATGAATGTCTGTAACACAACATATTTACTATTCAGTGCTATTGTGTTCAATATTTATACACTATGTGTTACAATGTACATTAAGTTACATGCAGAGACACATAAATTTCATGTAATTTGGTGTCACATTCATTCTACGCATTTACATAATATATCTGAACATTCCTATAGACCATCAGAACTGATACCAGGGTGGCACACACATTGCTGCTATATCTTAACATCAACACTACACAGGACACATTTGCAAAGAACAAAACTAATAGTTTAAGAATACACATCTCCACCTCTTCAGTTGATAACAACAGACCACTCATGAGGGACACGACCGTACTGTGGAAACAAAAGGAAATTACGAAATATTACAACAGATGTAAACGTTCTTAGGAATAAACACGCAATACAGGCTATGTAAAAACAGTTTAAATGAACAGGCGAAGGCAATGATTGTAATCTTCAGTAGCACTTATAGTTCATTTACCTCTCAAGCTATGAATCAATGGTCAAATCCACTATGCAAGCAAGTACACTGAGCAATGACTAGATCCATCCAACATGAAGTACGCGTGTGACTCCAGACCAATACTAACACATCAGTGATGTACATGTAATCCATCTCCTGCTCTAATCAAATAGGATCTTGGCCTAACTAGAACTTGTCTGCCATCAATTCTGTTTTTCGACAACCAGTTGCAGTCCATGTATAGTAACAATATAGTTGGTCCCAAACTTAACTACTGTACCTTACTAATTCCCCTACATGCACACATAGACTGTACCTGAATATCAATTAGCTCCTTGTAAAATCTGCTGGCGACAACAGCACCAGTCTCCATGGTGGGTATGCGAATGTTCTAAGGAAGATAATGTGCACCATTTGGTCTCAGCTGTGCCACATAATACACAATATACACACACACTTGTTGGTCACAACAATACACAGCAGCCCACCCAAGTTGTTACCTCATCCTGATAGAGAATTCTGTTGATTGGACAAACAACTGAGGCTGTCCCAGCTCCAAACATCTCCATTTCAAACAAATGGTGAAAGAACAGGTAAATTGTTTTCAAGCACAAGAGCAAAATTTGAAATTAGAATGGATAGTAAGGAGCATGACAAGCCTTTCATGACCGCCCCCTCAATTTTCAAGACATCAGCCTTACTACTCGTTAGTAAAATACTTTCCATTACCTATATAGAGGTTGATTTCCCCTTCTTTAAGCCGTTCAACCGTGAATTGAGACTACACAATACACTATCCTTCTTTTAACTTTACACAACAATTCAATGCGGAGTTGTTACGTACCACCCCCTCCTCCCCCTCCCTCTGCATATATGCAAGCAAATGTGCCCCCCATACAAAGGACACAATCCACTTTCTTTCACACACTAACAAGCCATGCTCATTTTATACAAAAAGACTCACCCTTCCATCTTTCACTGCCTTTGTTACATCTTTCATGGTGATGTACCTTTCAACCACTTTATGTGTACACAAAGATACCAATATTACATCATCATTTCCTCTTATACCAATCAATTCCTTTGCTGATTGCATCATGATACTGTTAGCACTTAGGAGCTTCATGGACACCACTAAAGGTCCACACAAAAAGAGACCCAAGCACTAACTGAAGAGTAAAGGATCCATATTCTAGTTGCATACCGCTCACTGCAAGTTGAAGACGTGAAGAGGAAAATGAGGCATCCAGGACGAAAGTGTGGCAGAGGTAACAACTACCAACAGCAAGTTATCAGCATTGTAGGCTATTCAAGCAAAAGGGTGGGACTTACTTATCGAGATTGGCTTCGCGAGCATATCAGCATTGCTCTTACTCTACAAATTGCAGTCCCAAGTGTCGACAGCTGAAACGTGACCCTGTTATCCAAAATCTGACTTTTTTATATTCATTTCCTGCGCTTGTTGCGTCTTTATTGAATATTTTGTGAGGGCATGGTTTGAAAAAAGGTATAACATCCTCTCATACAGTACTAATACATGCTATTACAGCAATTTCAATTCATAATTGACCTATTTCATTTTAGTACAGTGAAGAAAATAGTTTCATACTTTGTCTAGTCCCATTCGTCACCAGGGAGGATGAAATGTGTCTGTGATGAGGTTCCATATAACTTGCCACGGGTGGCTGAAGATGTAAATGCATTTGTGACAATTTTTGGGCTCTGGAACATTGTGATTCTCACTTGGCGAATGTCTATAATTAAGGCATAGACCAGCAGCATAAGAGGTGTGAGGACAGCTGCCTGAAGAGAAGCTGGGTAGGAAAACTTTCCTATAATCAGTTCCCATATAAACAGAAAGCCATTAGCTATAAAGATTATAATGAAGGTAAGCAGCATAGGTATTATAGCACAGACATTGTGGCTGTGTATTGACGTGGTGACATTGGAGGCTGACTTGTGCGTGCAGTAGCGACAAATGGCAAGAACAACAACAGCCACTGCAAACATCCACCCAAGAATAGCCCAAATATGCCACATCAACAGGTGAACTATCAATGTCACAGAACTGTCAGAATAATTGCAAGGGTGATTGAATGCTAACCAACACAAATACTCATCTTTTCCATATCCCATTTCGATGAAAGGCCAAGGTACAAACAAAACAGGTATCGTAAATGTAGCAAAGATATAAGACCTTTGAAGAAGTGTGTATCTTCTCTGCTTTTCTTCCTTGATGACCTTAAGGCACTTAGGGTGAGCCATTATGATGCACAGATGGATACCGAGGCAGATCAGAGTGACCAGAAGACTGATCAAGGCATATTCCCTGACTGCTCCTAATACAGTGCAAGGTACAGAATTTTTTAAAAGCCGAACCCACTGGAAAGACTCCATGAACTCAAACGCAGTGATTACAACCAAGCTAATAAGGAATATTCTTTCTGTTGGGTCAACTTCATACTTGTTTTTGTAACGAAAATAGCAACACCAGTTGATAAGAACTGAGGCTAATCCAAATATAAAAGTGACAAATGAAGAACTTGCGAAGACAATATTGATCATCTGCATCTGTTGCTCAATCGTGTGACACACTGATTGATTCTCTTCCATACCTGTGTAAGTATAAAAGGTTTGATTTTGATGTGCATGAATAATGTTGTCCTATTATTATGAGACATGGTGCATGTAATATGGCATATCATCATTCCATGACTAAGAAGTTAGTAACAAATAGACAAACGTGTTAGTAGGGCAACCTAATTGTATTAACTGAATAGAGCTAAAGGATGATACCATATGTCCTTACAGCATGCTGTACACAAAAACAATTATTCAAGACACCAAAATGTCCAAACGCATATGAACAGTGTATTCAATGTTACCAAAGAATGCACCAAAAACTATGTGGTAGTATAAATCGTTTAATGTGAAACTGAGCTTACAGGATATACAATATATATGAATACAATGAGAATACATATACTACATCTGGGAAATTAGTTATCCAGATTGTGTAATTGATTTGTCATGCTGAATTTTGCCAGTCTACCCTCATAACATAATGAAAAAGTCTGAATTACATTCTTTCAAACGTTACTGGTCTATTTAGCACAGAAAATATCACGTAGAAATGAAATTTTTCTCATTGTAATAAAGCTCATTCCTTGAAGTGGAATGCATGATACAATACGAGCAAACCGATGATCAATCCAATGTGTTATTCATTCTGCCATGATCAAGCTATAGTGCTGCAACTGAATGTTGATAAAATTCTGTAGCAATCCTTACGACTAAGGAGTAAGTATCATAGCCAATAACAATGGTTATGGTAATCTCTTACTCTGAAGAATGCAATCATTGTTTAAGGTTCAACTACTATAAGGTTTTGAGCGTACCAGTAAATTACACTCTTATTGAATGAGACTACAAACATTTTCCATAAGAAAGTTGGTGTATAAAGAATTTGAAAGCAATGGTGGTATAAAAAGAAAGGAAACAACTTGTTCAATAAGAGGTGTATACTTACTGAAAATTACTGATAAGCTCACAACCATATTGATTGTTGACTGTACATTGTCTGAGTTAAGCTGAACGGTTTTGTCAATGGTATTTAAAGCTGCAGTGATCTGACACATCAGCCAGGTATACACTTTGCTGTGCTTAGTTACAAAATAAATGAAGACTTTGCAAAACAGCACATTGCTAATAACAGTTTTACATATTACATTATTCGTTGCTAAATACACACTACATATAGTGTACTGTCGACCATAGAACACTAAACATGACACACACAACACATGCGCTCACTGACATGCACACATCATCCATTATTACTCTGGACCCATTCATCAGTGGAAATAATGCCCCATTTTTTGAACAGTTATGGTGTGTCAAAATTCATATGTTGCATGGGCAAGAGGCTTGGGGGTGGGGGCGCGGAGGTAATTGGTTCGATTGTGCTCTTGATATATTGCTTCCTTATATTAATAATCCATATTCTTGAAGACGTGATGTTTCATTCGTGCCGCATAATTATACTGATGCACAAAAAATTGCCTTCAAGTTTTACATCATGATTGGACAATTCAATGTGCACACACGGTCAGAGTTGAAGAACAAGAGGAGAAAGGAAACAGCAACGAGGCTTGCAATATTCATTAGGCAATATAGTAGATCTAGCTGCAGCTGTAGAGATTGTTAAGACTGTGCGGTGAAAGTGAAGTTGATAACGAATAGAGATTCGTTTGAAAATTGATAGTACGACACGATGCACGATGTAATGGTTGCAATCACATAGAATGATTTTACGTATACTCGAAATCTACACTGACATGATTGCATATAGTGCACATCTACATACACACACACACAGCGATCACGCACACACACTCACACACACGTACACCGGGGGATAAATCTTCATGCGCCTATCAATCCTAACCCTCCCCCCCCCCCCCCCCCCTCCCCCGTTTGTTTTGGTGTGTCACCGCTATACGATGTGTTCATGCATTGACTTGTGCTGCTTTTATGTGCATAATTAGAATTATTATATTCATGTGTGGATTAATCAGTTGTGCTGATTTCCCCTGGACCTTTAATGTGGGTCATCTGGGTAGTATTAAAACATTCACAAGTTTAAAACATCAGCTATACATTTCTCTGCTTTTTTTTGCTTGTCCTCAAAGGTCAGCTACAGTTCAGCAATTCTATAATAATATGAATTCATCCCATGCCTTCAGAATGTGACTTCTCCCACTTGAGTGCAATTTGGTCACGCGGCGCTTCATTATTAAAACATTTTGTGCATCATGGGATGACGGACGATTCATTAAACGCCTATCACTGCCAAGAGCAGTGACGTAAAGCATAACCAAGGATAGTAAATATATATAAATCCGTACTATTTTAAACTCCCCTACTTACAAAAGAACAAATGAACGCGATTATGCGGGGGTGTGGCTATACGTCACTCTGCCGCGTATGTCCTCATTTATAAAACACATACATGACATATGATACCGGCTGAAAATGACGGAGAAACTGCTAGGCTATACATCACATCGTCGTGCTTGGAATAATCACATACCATGTAGCTTCTGAGGCTTCGCCTTACAAAGCTCCAACCCTCCTCCCGCCCGCTTGAGTGTGTGTGTGTATTGTGTGTGTGTGTGTGTACCCTATAATTTCCAGGGCGCCCCCCTCCCCCCCCCACCCCCCGGGGTGTGTTAAGAAGGCACAGCATACCTTTGGACTTCTGGCTATCTTACCTTAAAATCTATTCCAAAGCTCGCACTATCGAGTTCAATGTACAAAATTCAACCTTTTAAGTAAGTTGAACATATACGCAGTATGGCTATATCACCTTTGGTGTTGATTCAATGTGTACATGGCCATGGGAATAACAAGAGGAGGAAAGCGGTGATGCTCTAATGTCCTGCAGCAGTAGAGATTATTAATATTGTGCAGTGGAAAGGAAAGTGAAGTGGGGCTTGTACTGAATCTCATAGAATGATCCACGTCAATCATGCTCGTGTTCCATTAAACTCTTCTTAACACACATACCCTGCTCAAGATCGCTTGCCACTTGCCTGTCACATGCGAACGTTCAGTTCTAGTGTGCTTGGGCAACTTCACAATGAGGCACAGCTGAGAAAAGTTTCTGCACCTGGTGATTGACCATGCTCAAAGGATACATACAGCATGGTTATCTAACTTCACTGGGCAACACTGAAGTGCTTTATCCATGTGTTTTGTTTCAAATGCTTCTTCTCTGTATATGTGACAGGATTTAAATAAATAAATAAAGTTATGCCTCCACTGATGCGAGTTGTTGATTATGAGCGCACACGCGCGCGTGCTGCATGAGAACAATGTAACTGGTACCTTCATAGCTAACGAAATATATTGTCAGTACAGTAGTCTGTATGCAAAGGAATTAGAAATATTGACAATTGCAGGAAAGAGACCTTTTTAACGTACATGTACGTCCACTGTATAAAGGTTGCGTTAAACGAAGAAAGCTTTCGTTGTGCGCATTGGCTGAATTGGGACAGTTAGATTCGCAGCAGTCGTAACAGATGCACTTTTCAATACCAAATAATCGCTCATGATCAACTGAAACGACTTGATTGTATTTCGAGGTGAGAAAACTTCGCATGAAAACACAATTCATGCAGATTGCTACCAGCATAGGTGATATTGAAATGGAACTTCATGAACCCCCTTACAGTTGTGTCCCTTATCGTATACTCCTTGATGGACATCAGGAATGCTACACTGCATAACTGTCAGCACTTAATGCTTCATCAGACCAATCAAGGGACTCACGATAAATATGATACTATTGAGGTTGTCTAATGAGGTCGAATATCACTGTCGTATGAAGACTTCCCACTCCAGTGGGGAGGCAAACAGAAGTATTCTTCTGATATAGGTTCTTATGCTTCGGTTTTATTCAGATGTAGCTCCGGATAAATGTTTTCCTGCCATTGTAGGTATAAAAACTCAACGTAGTGGTAGCAAAAAGCTTAGCTAAATGCGATCTTATAGTAGTTGCCTGAAAATTATAGCAATAACCAATGGAATGCTCCTTAATGAATGCCCACAATATACAAGACAGCGCCTGTTATTTGAAAGTACTACGGCAACATTACAAGTAATCTTGAAGTGCCTCGATAATTGATAACGTAACCTCTCTCCATGCTAGCTAAGTTGATCAACGCCATTGCCTTATACACGTAGTGGCAGCAGGTCTGGAGTAACATTTGTAAAAGTAGTACATTTTTTCTTACTTTAATTGATAAGTAATATTTTATTTGGATACATGCATAGTGAACGTGTTTGTATCGAAACAATGTAGTGTATGTCATTATACAAATTCGACCCATAAA
The DNA here is from genome assembly GCA_013339895.1 of Ephydatia muelleri. Classification (NCBI taxonomy): domain Eukaryota; kingdom Metazoa; phylum Porifera; class Demospongiae; order Spongillida; family Spongillidae; genus Ephydatia; species Ephydatia muelleri. The sequence goes on along the minus strand of JABACO010000003.1, from coordinate 11,049,626 downwards.
TGAGCACCTTTCAGCACTGCTAGCACAGTTGTTTTCACCCTCTGCTTAGTTCCATTCATCATCAGGGAGGGTAAAGTGTGTTGCTCCATATGAAACGTCTTTGGCAGCTATAAATGTAGATGCATTTGTATTTATGGCACTTTCATTCCTCTTGGATACTTTAATTCTGGCTTGTCGAATAATTATAACTAAGACATTCACCACCAGCATAAGAGGTGGAAAGACAACTGCTAGAACAGCTATTGGGAGGGAAAACTTTCTTCCAGTGAGTGACCAAATTAAGACAGCAACGTACACTGTGATATATATGACGAAGGTAAGCAGCAAGGCGATTAGAGTGCAGACTTTGTGGTTTGGTTTTGAAATGGTACCATTTAATTTGGGTCTGCAGTAACAATACATGGCAAGAACAAGAACAGCTATAGTAAACATCCATGTAAGATAAACCCAAAAGTCCCACATTAGCAGGCGACTGAGCAAATATGACAGAATACTATCAGAAGCATTGCAATTGTATGTTAACCAACAAAGATATCCATCTCTTCCATATTCGAATTCCATGTCCATGAAGGGCCAAGGTACAAACAAAACAGGTATCGTAAATGTAGCAAAGATATAAGACCTTTGAAGAAGTGTGTTTCTTCTCTGTTTTTCTTCTTTGATGACCTTAAGGCACTTAGGGTGAATCATTATGATGCACAGATGGATACCGAGGCAGATCAGAGTGACCAGAAAACTGATCATGGCATATTCCCTGACTGCTTCTAATACAGTACAAGGTACAGAACTTTTTAAAAGCAGAAGCCACTGGAAAGAGTCCACCAGCTCGATAGAGGTTAATGTAACTAAGTACAAAAAGATTACTCCTTCTGTAGGATCGAAAGGGTACTTGTCTTTGTAGCGATAGTAGCAAAGTCTGTTGAGAATAACTGAAACAAATCCAATAATAAAGGAACTAAACGAAGAACTTGCTAGGAGGATGTTGATAAGCTGTAGCTGTTGTTCTGTCATAAGACACACTGATAGATTCCCTGCCATATCTGTGTAAGGTAAAATTATAAATAGGACTTTCATATGTAACAGTAGTGTGGTTCCATGATTGCATGTGACAGTACTGCCACCTATCCACAAATTGCCAATGCAAAAATAATCATGTGGTTTTATGTTTTCAAATTAAATCCCAACAGTTCAGTCTAAAAATATATTGTTAACATCTCAAAGACAAATGTATGAATTACAAAAAACCTGACATAATAATTTTAATTACGCATGAGTGTTACATATTTTGAATAGTTACATGAGATACTGCGCTTAACAAAATTGATTGGTGGACCATGATCCAAGGTAAAGTCAATGTTACATGGAGGCTATTCTCCTTAAGATGCTCTACAACTCCTTGGATATTGTTGCAGCCAAAAAAAAGCAGCGACTTTATTCTGTGGAAGGTCAAAAAATTTTATCCATTATTTTATCCATAATTTATCCAATTTTATAACTTCTGGGGTTATTAGACATACACAATGCAATCAGAATAAAACTTTTACAAATTCTATTATTGTGCTGAATAATTTGCCAGTCTACTGTCATAAGGTATGGAAAGGTCTGAGCACATCCTTCGCGCTCGCTAAACTGTTACAGTAGCTCTTCATTGTAATAAACAATTATCGGTTGATATAATTATGAACCTGAGAAGTGACACGCATAATGAAATACATGTAGTAGCAAATTGGTACCTACTGAGTGAGTTTATAATAATGAAGAGCGAACAGTAGAAGAAATTCGGTGGCAATCTTTAAGACCTCAGGATATCATAGCACGTACATATAGATCACCTCAAAAGAATCGCGTTTGAGCGCGAAGTCGTACTCACCTGGAAATACAATCGTCGTCTGAGATGAAATGAACGATGAATTGGTATTAAAAACTGTATCTGTTTGACCCGTTGCGCAAATTCAATCAATGCAAATTTATCATACAACCAATTTTTCTTGACCTTTATAGTTCCTTTCCGGCAGTCGTACTGTATAACGTTTATGACATTTCGATGTAAGTTACTATTTCCGTTGTATAGAGGCTATGCAATGGAACTATGAATAATTAACTGGTTGTACCCATGGTGCTCGTGTATTCATATGTATTTGAGAGAATTAGCCATCATTTCATTCCTAATTTGCTCCTGCGTGCCACAAAAGCTGTTCTGGGTACTTCCCACCTGGAACAAGATAGCGGCAGACACTTTTACCCGCCACGTGTCTGTTAACGGTTGTACCTGTTTTGATCGTAGTATATCTATTTGGATCGGACCTTATAAGCCTCAGTACTAACAAGTGATTGAACTGTGCCTTAGTCATTGTCCTACAGATTTTGAACATACCGTTATAGAGTGGTCATGTGTGGGCATGTGATTGCATAACCTCTATTTGCTGAAAGAAATGATTTATGGCAATGCATGTAGACCAGGGGGCGGGGTACTTTCAAATTGCTAACTATAAAGGTACCTTGGAAACAATAAATTGTGCATGTAGGGCGAAACAGACCTTTTAGTCGTTCTAGCACTGAAGAAACAACATCAGCAAATGGCAAAATGTGACAATTCAGTTTACATGTTGTTTACCGAGCTAAACAATCATAACATCTTACCTTGTTCTAATATAATCAACACGGATATGGGAGGTGTTCTTTTACTGTATCGTTGGTGTGGGGTAAATAGTTTCATTTGGAATACTGGTTCTTAGGAATCAGTTGGATTTCCCGGTACTTGTCAAGCGGGGTGGGCCCATCTCATTTGTCATTCTTTATGGTTATTTGAGAGGATCATCACATTGTGATGTTGAATTGAGTGCCTGACCGGTCACAACTGAACGCAAGCAGCTGCTTAGAACGCACCACGTGCCACTTAAAAGGGCTAAAGTATATAACTATTTGGAATGGCGGAGCATCACCTATACTAAAAGTGGGGAGGGGGGGGGGGGGGGGGGGGGGGGCATTCCATGCACGTAATGCACGTGCAGAAGCTTTTGATTCATCAAAAGATTAGTACTTGAGAAGTACACGGTTGAGATTCAAGTATAAATTATAGCATTGCTCGCGCAGTCACTTTGTATCTTTGTGACTCCGTTGTGTGAGGTGTTGCAGTACTTGTGCGAGTACCTCAGGCACTGCACAATGAAATTGACGAGTGATCCCAGGATAGTCGATTATGCATGCTGAGTGAGAGCAAGATCAGCGAGACAAGCTTCTGAGAAGCCAAAGGCAACTAAACAAGTATTGGGTCATTCAAGATGATATGGATATTTGGAAACAATAAATTGTGCATGTACGGCGAAACAGACCTTTTAGTCGTTCTAGCACTGAAGAAACAACAATAGCAAATGGCAAAACGTGACAATTCGTTTACATGTTGTTTACCGAGCTAATAACATCTTACCTTGTTCTAATATAATCAACACGGATATGGGAGGTGTTCTTTTACTGTATCGTTGGTGTGGGGTAAATAGTTTCTTTTGGAATACTGGTTCTTAGGAATCAGTTGGATTTCCCGGTACTTGTCAAGCGGGGTGGGTCCATCTCATTTGTCATTCTTTATGGTTATTTGAGAGGATCATCACATTGTGATGTTGAATTGAGTGCCTGGTCACAACTGAACTCAAGCAGCTGCTTAGAACGCACCACGTGTTACTTAAAAGGGCGGAAGTATATAACTATTTGGACTGGCGGAACATCACCTATACCAAACGTGGGAGCGGCCCATTCCATGCACGTATGCACGTGCAGAAGCTTTTGATTCATGAAAAGATTAGCACTTGAAAAGTACACGGTTGAGATTCAAGTATAAATTATAGCATTGCTCGCGCAGTCACTTTGTATCTTTGTGACTCTGTTGTGTGAAGTGTTGCAATGAACCAAGTCCACGATCCCTATTTTAGCCGCTCCACTGCAGTCCATTCCACCAGCCTCACCACTAGCCTCTCCACCAGCCTCTCCACCAGTCTCTCCACCAGCCTCTCCACCAGTCTCTCCACCAACCTCTCCACCAGCCCCTCCACCAGCCTCCCCACCAGCCTCTCCACCAGCCTCTCCACTGGCGTCTCCACCTGCCTCTCCACCAGCCTCTCCACCAGCCTCTCCACCAGCCTCTCCACCAGCCTCTCCACCAGCCTCTCCACCAGCCTCTCCACCAGCCTCTCCACCAGCCTCTCCACCAGCCTCTCCACCAGCCTCTCCACCAGCCTCTCCACCAGCCTCTCCACCAGCCTCTCCACCAGCCTCTCCACCAGCCTCTCCACCAGCCTCTCCACCAGCCTCTCCACCAGCCTCTCCACCAGCCTCTCCACCAGCCTCTCCACCAGCCTCTCCACCAGCCTCTCCACCAGCCTCTCCACCAGCCTCTCCACCAGCCTCTCCACCAGCCTCTCCACCAGCCTCTCCACCAGCCTCTCCACCAGCCTCTCCACCAGCCTCTCCACCAGCCTCTCCACCAGCCTCTCCACCAGCCTCTCCACCAGCCTCTCCACCAGCCTCTCCACCAGCCTCTCCACCAGCCTCTCCACCAGCCTCTCCACCAGCCTCTCCACCAGCCTCTCCACCAGCCTCTCCACCAGCCTCTCCACCAGCCTCTCCACCGGTCTCTCCACCTGCCTCTCCACCAGCCTCTCCACCAGACTCTCCACCAGCCTCTCCACCAGCCTCTCCACCAGCCTCTCCACTACAGTCCACTCCACCAGTCTCTCCACAACAGTTCATTCCACCAGTCTCTCCACACAGCCCACTTCATCTGTTTCTCCACTAAAGTCCAGTTTAGGTAAGCTGCATGGTTTATATAAGTGCTAGGGTCACTTTTAATTCCATTCAATTTCTATCCCACAAGAGCAAGATGATTAGGTGGCACCATTGCACAATGTATATATTTTATAATGATGCATATTTTCATATAATTATGCAGTTGAAACGTTCTACGAGATAATGACTCTGGAAGCGTTCTTTACAGAGGCTGCAGCAAATCATAGTGATGTCTGATAGTTTGGCACCTTAGGACATATGTAGTATTGAAGGTGTGAAAGATGAGCAAACAATAATGGTACATGCATGCATATTTGCTACACACTATAACTGGAGCGTTCTATGGGACAATGACCCTTGTGGAGATATGTTTATAACATAAAACTCAGATTGCTGTAACTTATCAACGATTAACGCTATCGACCCCTTATTTTCAAAACTTCGTCCTACATCATTTCTCTATGTGTAAAAGTAGTTTAGCGCCTTGCACAATCATGGTGCGGACATTACGAGGTCTGATACCCTATCTGGTTCAAAACCTCAGGTAGGTTTGTTCAAATCTTTTCAAATTCGGTTTGCATGTCAAAATACTCCAGCATGCTTTGAATAACAGTACCTCCACTTGTCTGATATATGTATGATCTTTGAAAATGGTGATTGGCTTCATTCATTTATAATGAACAATGGAGCAAGGTTAATTGAATCATGTAAGTACATTTTTGGTTACCTGTCTGCTTTACTCTTCAGAAGACTATATGGTAAATATGTGATGTGGTGTTCTCTTCCTAACATCAGGGCAGTAAGGTCATCAGGGTCAGGGCCAGGATTTTCATACTACCAAAACTTCATCTCATTCGGCATTAAACTATAAAGAAGTACTGCTATCACTTTCCGTGTCCATTTTGTTGTCAACATCTACTACATTCACAATATGAATACATTTAGCTCCCTTCGTGTCTGATAAAGTTGACAGTATAATGCGCTAAATGATAGGGATGTTTTTTCTCAACTTTGGGCTACCACACGTGACTTCTGTCAGTGTGCCAATTGATAACTCTGTTTCCTGAATCTAATTATCATGTTTTCTGCACATATGCATAGAACTAATGTTATGCCAACGAGTAAGTTTTAAGTGTTTAATTGCTTGCTTGTGAGTATACACAATCCAGGCTTTCAACTTGTAGTCTTGCTGCCTATGTCATTGCACGATGAAGTAATGTGCATTAAAATTTACCAACAAAACTTACAAGACATAAAAGACTCCACAGCCGTAAGCATTGTTCCGCCTTAGTGAATTACTGGTCTACACATTAGCAAGCAAATATCCATTTAAGTACATAACCAGTAAAGTAATACCTTTGAGTCAGCATACTTCCAGTTTGAAAAACAAAGGTGCCCCTTTGATTGATACTGCATTTCTTTGCAAAGATACAGCCTACATGTATGTTAATTAGACACATTCATAATTTTTAATGTTTCACTTACCACATCCAGTTCACTGCATCATCATCAGAGTAGTGCATTAAATCAATGCTCTGAAGGAATTGTAATAGTGGGTGAACTACCTATATGTGGAAACATTGGGTAACATGCCTGTATATTTTTGTACAAATAGAATTTACTAATAAACTCCAGTGATTAGGTTTGTGTATAGGAAAGACCAATTTGTCATAACTGAATGAATCTTCACCCTTAGAGTGTAGAATTGTGTTAATTTATGCCAGAACATAACATGACATTTCAATTCTGAGTGCCTTCTGACTGACTAGTAACCTCGTGCTTATAACAACTTTGACTTGATACTTATGATTCCGATGGAAATTTAAATAAGAACTGTAACAGGGTTCTTTGCATCCATTGAAAGATAGCAAAATTATCAATCATGTTTAGTGTTCAAGTATCCCATGGCCATCCTGAAGTAGCAAAAAAAAACCTCATGTGTAGTGATTCAAATTATGCAACATTCATGCGTAATTAAATTATGTCAGAACTATTAAATTAAACTATTATTAGTAATTTAAACTATTGTCTTGATTCAGTGTGATGTGAGCTATATATTTTCTAAAGGCTAAACTTTTGAAATTGAATTTGAAACTTTTAAACTGGATGATTGCTTTTATATTGGCAATTTGTAAATAAGTGGCATGATTGGAAGAAAGTTTTCCCTCCCAATAGCTATTCTAGCTGTTGTCGTTCCACCTCTTATGCTGGTGGCGAATGTCTTAGTTTTAATTATTCGACAACCGAGAATAAATTATCCATGAGAAATGAAAGTGTCATAAATACAAATGCACCTACGTGTATAGCTGCCAGTGGCATTTCATATGGAGCAACACACTTCACCGATGAATGGGACGAAGCAAAAGGTGTAACAACTGTGCATGTAATGAGTTCACGTATGTGGTGAATTTGTATAATGGCATATGCACTTCATTGCTGCGATACAAAAACGTTTCACCATGCATAGCATGTATCAAAAGATGCCACATCTACTTAGTTGCCAATTACAGAAATGTTGCTCCAGTCCTGCTGCCACTAAGTGAATAGGTTATTATCACTGACTGAACTAGTATGGGGATAGGTTATCAATTATTGAGGCAATTCTGTAGGATTCAAGAATAAATGTTGCATGCAGTAGCAACATTATAAGTCATGTCAAATAACAGGTATGCTGCAGGCATTCATTAATGAGCAATACATGCAAGCTCATTGGTAATTGCTATAATTTTCACACAGCAACTACATTTAGCCAAGCTATTTCCTACCAAATAGGAATGTTTCCGTTTGCCTCCCCACATACTGTAGTGACCATCACAACACTGGTGAAACAACAATAGTAAATGGTAAAACCTGTACAATTTGACATGTTTACCAAGCTTTGCCATAAGAACATCCTATACTAGCTGCAAAGGTTCATTTAGCACATTCATTATACAAAACACATGAAGTACATAATGTATTTTCACACGAAAACATTATATACTTCTCCCTCTTCGCTCTGCAACCAGAAATATATTTTACTACAGCAGCAACCTTGTCTAATGCTGATAAATTGTTTGCGAAGGCAACAAAATGGAAACATTACAGAGTTCGGCATTCATACATGAGTAAGTCCTGCAAGAGGAAACACTACCACTCTTGCTTCAATTATGCTCACTTTGTTATTACATGTATGTATTTTTTTTTTTTTTTTTTTGGTATATTACATGTGATTTGAGTCTTTTATTGCGTTGGACAAAAAAGATGAAGTAGCCAAAGAATTAGATGACTTGTACGGATTAGGTATTAGGTACAGAAGCATGGACTTGTAAGGATTCAAGTGCGGATGGCAGCTGTTACCTAGTGATAATTGGTGCAGTTTCCAATCCCTCTACACTGTTAAAAAAAGGGTGTTGCCACAACACACTTAGGGGTGTTCGTACGCCTGTTTAGGAATAACACCCCATGGAGTGTAGTGGTAACCGCTCAGGAGTGTTACAGCCAACACCCCTGAAGTGTAGCCAATACACTCTATAGGGTGTTGACAAAGGAACCAATAGTTCGTGCATGCACCGTAATCTTACGATACAACATAAATTGATCTTAATAAACTATACAACAACAGTTGATGATTTTAATAAAAAGTTGACAACAAATACAAACATACATGTACAACAAAACTATAAACATGTCTTTAGGGCCTATACGACGATCGAGTAGTCCTGGAGTGTTTCTCTGCATGCTTCGGACACTAAACAAATGAAGGAAACACATGCATATATATAACGGTCAGGTTCCAATATGAGACATGCCTAACCTTTTTAAGTGAATCTTGGGTGCAGCCATCAGTCCGATGACGGTCATGTTCGCTAAGCAGATCGGTGACAATAACAACGTCAATCGTACAGATTGTTAAGCTTACCTCGAAGGCTTGCTAGAGCCAGCGTGTCATATGACCTTTGTAAGGGCGTTCGCGACAAGGTACTTACCTGCCTTAAGCAGTGGCTCATTATAGTGGGTAGCGCAGCACACAGTAGTAGCCGAATTTTCCTTAGCTAGAGCGTATAAACAGGCATTCCGGTCCGATCGCGAACTGCTGTTCTCGATGAACTCTCTTCAAAGCGCTCAACTCAGTCTTACTCAAATGCATCGCTCAACGCTGGAAGGAAACAAATAGCTAACCAAAAAGTCGTGTAACACCGAACTTACCTGTTCATAAATAACAGAACGTGTTTCTAAAGGTCACGCATGCGCAACGAAATATATTTTTAACTTGTATATTTGTTACAATTGTGGATAATCAACATGTCTCACGATGACAAGAAAGGACACAAATAGCTAGGGTACACTGTAGGTATTCAGGATGTCTAAGATATAGAGTTGTCCAAATGTGAGGAAAGCTATACAGGACTTTTGAGTAGTTCCAATTGCAAAAAGTGCACTTCTCTCAGAGTGTCCAACAGTATTTCTGTGTATGTGTGAATGTGTGTGTACATGTATGCATACATACACACATGAATTATACACATACACACATGTGTATGTGTGTTAATATGTGTGCATTGTGTGTGTGAATTCGTGTGCATGTGTGTGTATGTGCATGTGTGCCATGTGTGTATGCAGGCCTGTAGCCAGGGGGTTGGTCAATCCCCCTTGTTTGATGCCTGATTGTGAGGCCCCCCCCCCCTTTCATATTTGGCTAAATGTGAGGCCCAACCTCCCCCCTACCCCAACAATCCTGCAGTCCTATTAATCGACCCCCCCCCCCCTGCCAGACTTCCTGCCTACGAGCCTGCGTATGCATGTGTACATGTGTGCATTGTGTGTGCATGTGTGTGTATGTGTTCATATGTGTAAGTGTGTGTTAGCATGTGTCTGTCATGCACATGTGTGCATGTGTGTGCATGTGTGTGTGCTTGTGTGTGCATGTGTGTGCATGTGTGAATGTCTGCACATGTGTGCATGTGTGCATGGAGTGTGCTTGTGTGTGCATGTGTGTATGTCTGCACGTGTGTGCACGTGTGCATTGTGTGTGTGTTCATTGTGTGTGTTAGCATGTGTATACGTGTGTGTTGTGTGTGTGTGCACATGTATGTGCATTTGTATGTGTGGCATGTGTGTGTGTACATGTGTGTGACGCACATGTGTGTACGTGTGTATACATGTGTGTGTGGCTATGTGTATTTGTGTGTGAGTACATATGTACATGCATGCGCTTGTGTGGTTATGTGTATGTGTGTGCAGCTCGTGTAAATATTGGTACGTATAAGTGCATCTGTTATGCAAACATGTGCATGCATATGGACATTGTCAAACAATTAATAGTTATTGTATTTATCTCGTATCAGTCATTACACCAAACCAGACATACATTTTGACCGAAATGTCACAAAAATGATATTTAATCCCACAACAACACTGTACCTACAAAAAGGGTTCAAACACTGTCACTAGTGAAGTACTTTAGCCTACCCTTACAAGTGTTTGACAGCATTCATTCATCCAGCATATTTCTTCACGATAGCTATCAGGATCTGCATGTGGTATATAGACATATGTAGCCGCATGAATGCATGAACACTTTTAGCATACACCCAATGTTCAAGCTGCAACAGGTCTGTTAAATATTTTTAAAAGAAAGGACTACCTACATGCTTTCTGCTAGATGTCATGCAATATGCTGCTTCCTTGAGCTATATGTGATATTACATGCATACATATAATAAATACTTGTGAGTAATAATGTATATGTTCCCATGCCATTTTACTAGGGTGTGATCTAAATAGAATCCAGATGGATTTTAATACACAGTCACTGTTACCACACAAGCACTGCCATTGTACTCAGCCCCGGATCCAGCATAGCCTTGGGGGGGGCGGCCGCCCCCCCCATCGCGTATGAAATGCCGCCCCCTGGCAGCTTTTGCCGCCCCCCCCCCCTCCCCTTCCCGACGACAAAGATCTACAGATAATGTGTTTGCGCCATACTTAAAAGTCCCGATAACTCAGTTGTACGGACAAATGTCAACGAAGCGGTGGGAGCACGACAGGGCAGGTGCGGAGTGGACCCGTTTGCCGTGATGTTCCTTGTGTTCTAGTAGAGAATGCGACTTGCCGACTGCCACCCCCCCCCCCCCCCCCCCACCCACCCCCCCCCCACCCCCCCCCCCCCCCCCCCCCCCCGTCGTAAGCGGACTCGGGCAACCCCCCCCCCCCCCCCCCCCCCCCCCCCCCCCCCCCGTCGTAAGCGGCCCCTCCTCCGTTCAAACAGCTTCGCCATACATTGCCGCCCCCTCTGGTAAACCGCCCCCCCCATAACAAATTCCTGGATCCGGGGCTGAATTTGTACTTAACCTTCACTCTCAGCACAAAGTGGCATGCAGGATAATAAACAAGCTTGCATCAAATTTGACATTTAGCAGCATACTGGGGTACTACAACACGCTAGCGAACTATACACACAGCAGTGCACATACATGAACATTGCACGCAAGCCTTCATAAGCACATCGAGATTACATGCATGTATACGGTAATTACATGTTGAAAAAGCAGCGTGTAGGCCTACTAGTATACCTACTAGATATCCACACGCGCACGCGCCACTCGGGTCACCAACGCACGGGCGATGGCCAGCCTATGGTAGACGTTTTGTACTGGTACGTTGTGTCACATGTGTGCGTGCATACCACTTGAAGTCCAGTATCACCTCCAACTACGAAGTCACAGCTGCCATCATAGTCATATCATCTACCAAACCACGCCCTCTCCGTCGGAAAGTAATTACTAAACAAGGCTGGGAACTATCTTACTGGGGTGTAATGCGGTAAATCAGTGTTATGACAACACACCTTTAAAACGATCTAACACCCCACCCTTGCTGGGGGTTGCTTCTAACACCCTAACGTAGCCTGCCAACACCCCAAGATGTCAGCTCAACACCCTTGTGTGTTGTCCTTGGGCTGTAACACCCCTCAAATCTAACACCCCTCGGGCCTTTTTTTTTTAACAGTGTATAAATATTATCTTTGCATGTACATATATGACTTTAATTGCAATTCCATATAGGTGACAATACAACCAACTAATTTTGTTTGGAAATAGTTTTGAAAACAGGCTGCAGGCATGTGATGACAGTGGGTTGCATAATTGGTAGGTCCTTGTGGAGCTTGCCAACAGCTTTTGTCTATTAGCATTGAACATAACACGTAATTATTATACATTTTTGTGTTGAAATATTTGGCGATTCGTCATTGAATTAAGAAAAATCAGCAGATCATAATGATAAATATCGTATCAAGATATCGCCCATACATCCGCCGTCATCTTGCGTTTTGAATTGCAATATTTACTGCAGTATGACCAAGCAATCTTATATACCGGGTGTCCACGAAAGAACGCAATTCTTTTGAACGGGAATAACATTTGATAGATTGCGTTCTTTCGTGGACACCCGGTATAATAATTAATTTTATTACATACAATTTAACGGGATAGGAAACCAGTCACGTGCACCCATTCATGTCAATGGATGTGACCTTAGGCAATCCGTGAAAAGGGGTGTTTTAGGTATCGATACACAGCCACGGTGGGATCAGCGAACATAAACCTGTCTAACAAAAGACATAGTGAACAAACTTATATATTTTTGCCAAGTGCGTAGACCTACCTCTTTTGTGCTATAGACACAGGACCAACAACACGTTGTTCGTTCGTCACGCTCAGCGGCGGATCCAGGATTTCTGGAAGGGGGGGTCTAATAACTATATTCACAAGCGGGGGTGGGTACTGGAGGGGGCGTGCCCCCTCCCGTAACAGCTAGGGGGTCTGGGGCGAAGCCCCAGCCGCTTTTTCACTTTTGCGTTCATTTAGCATGAAAATAAGCATACTTTGAAAGTGTATTCAATATTGATAGAGCTCTAGCAAGCGCAATATTCGAATTGATTAATATACGCGTGTAGAAGCCTGCGTGATAGAAAACTCTACGCAAAGCCATTGTGACCGTATTCTGGTCTAAACAACACACACGTTTTACCTTTAATAGTATTATATACCTACTTGATTTAGCTCTACCTGTTTCCTAAGATAAACTATCTTCTTTTGATCGCTTACTTCTTGCTCGCACCATTCCATCGCGCTGCAGTAATACTAATTAAACACGCTTGGAGGGCCTTGGCTTTAGACCCCCCCCCACACACACACACACACTCACACACACTTTGGGTCGAATGCTAACTCGCTAATCAGTTCACTCACGTTTACAATCATGCGTGAGTCAACGTGGTCGTGGATAAGGATAGCGAATAGAAAACTCTACGCAAAGCCAATTGTGACCGTATTCTGGTCTAAACGACACACACGTTTTACCTTTATATTATATACCTACTTGATTTAGCTCTACCTGTTTCCTGAGGTAAACTATCTTCTTTTGATCGCTTACTTCTTGCTCGCACTTCCATCGCGCAGCAGTAATACTAATTAAACACGCTTGGAGGGCCTTGGCTTTAGACCCCCGCACACACACACACACATACACACACACACACTCACACACACTTTGGGTCGAATGCTAACTCGCTAATCAGTTCACTCACGTTCACTGAACGCTTCGTTTTTCAACTCATCAATCATGTAATTAATTATTCATAAGTTAATTTATTCATAGCTGGTCGGGCCGAGGGGGGGGTCTTTAGACCCCTTAGACCCCCCCCTGGATCCGCCACTGACGCTCCTGTCACACTGGGTACGGTTAGTTTATGTCATTGATCGTGTACTTTGATTGCCATTGCGTGTAGTGATGATAACAGTTGAAGTACCTACACTGTATGCACGTTTGGACGAGTTTTACAAACGTGTACGAATTCTGACCTGGGTCGCGGCTGTTAGTATCACATCATAATAGAAATAGATACAGAAACTGTTTCAACATCTGTCGATAGAGAACTCGTCACAGCTTGCAGTAGACGTAACACTTTTTTCATGTCGCTTCTGCAGAATAAGAAATTTCTAATCATGATCAGTGATCACTTTTTGCGTACTTACACTGCATTGCGGTCGTGACAGTGCCTACAAAAGCAAAAATAGGCTTGCGCGGCAAATGCAAATACCACTGGAAGAAGACAACTTCATGTCTTGCAGGTGAATATTTATTTATGTATTCAATAGATGAAACAGTGACATCAGCTTAAGGTGATATACCATGAAGTAAGTTTGATTGTCGTGCACCATTTATCAGTTAGCAGCTACAGCTAGCAGTGGAAAAGCCGCGGCTTATGTATTTGCATATAATTGGGACAGTTCACGCGAAAATGATACCACGGATATAATTATATACGTCCGTGGTATCATTTTCACGTGAACTGTCCCATGCAATTATATGTTCAAGTATTCTATAGATACCGGTGCCGTGATATAGCTCACCATGATCAGTGAAACAGTAACGTCATCTGAAGGTGATCTACCATTTAATAAGTTAACAGTATATGTTATGCATTGTTTTTCATTACAATGGAAAATAATATGATACAGATATTGAAACTGATAGTAATTAAGGTCTCATCATTCCTGAGTCAAAGAGTATGCACTGAATCAGTTGTTTAGATACCAACCCCAAAGACGTGAAACACATGGCAACCCAATTTTACTCAGGAACACACAGGTATTATGTGTTATCAATTCCCTTTGCACAGAAAAAAAAAACGTCGTGCTGTGTCCAAGTTGTGGACTGTGAAAGGAAAATCAATACCTACCAATATGTCCCAGAACATTTTGGATGGTTATTCAATGACTTGAACTCGATCTGCATAAGTAAAGTTCCTCACCCAGGCAGCAGTAGAAGAATTTCTCACTTCGCAGGACGATTGTACCGGATTGAAGTGAATAGTTCTTGCGCCTCCCTAGTCTCGGCCCCTTACCCGAATACGTCGATCACAGCACGGATGGATTACATCACCGCACTTTTTGTATTTTTGTCTGCTTAACCTCTTTGACAGAGAAAGCTAACTACAAATCACATTAGAGCTCGCTAAGCCCCAAAACATGCCACTTAGCCTACATCAAAATGCTCCAAAGCGCAGCTATTTCACACTGCATGTAGGAAGGCTAAACGCAAACGTTGTTTAGCGACAACGATTAACCTTGTTCGTGCGTCATTCGTTAATTACTGTAACCTATCCGATAACCGTTACAGCCACTTCCATATCGAAAGAAAGTACCAATATATATATCAATCAGGCTTGTTTATTTTCCAAAGATGAGGTTTATATTGTTTTGGTTCTTCAATGTTGAATCGAAGCCACCACCGTTCAATTCATTCAATGGAGCATATTGCTATACGAGATTTTGGGAGTGTTGATTTTAAGTCTTTCTTGTATCATTTCATTGCGGTTAATATCGTACCACTAAGGATACATGTAAAAATGTTAAATGCATACCATTCAGCCAGAAAGCCAGATAAATTATCACTCCCCTTCATCAGCAAGTTAACATAATGTTTTGTGAGGGCATCGTTTGCAAAAAGGTATAACATCCTCTCGCACAGTACTAATGCATGCTATTACAGCAATTTCAATTCATAATTGACCTATTTCATTTTAGTACAGTGAAGTAAATTGTTTCATGCTTGATCTAGTCCCGTTCGTCACCAGGGAGGATGAAATGTGTCTGTGATGATGTTCCATATGATTTACCACGGGTGGCTGAAGATGTAAATGCATTTGTGACAATTTTTCTTCTCTCAAACATTGTGATTCTCACTTGGCGAATGTTTATAATTAAGGCATATACCAGCAGCATAAGAGGTGTGAGGACAGCTGCCTGAAGAGAAGCTGGGTAGGAAAACTTTCCTATAATCAGTTCCCATATAAACAGAAATACATTAGCTATAAAAATTATAATGAAGGTAAGCAGCATAGGTATTATAGCACAGACATTGTGGCTGTGTATTGACGTGGAGGCTGACTTGTGCGTGCAGTAGCGATAAATGGCAAGAACAACAACAGCCACTGCAAACATCCATGCAAGAATAGCCCAAATATGCCACATCAACAGGTGCACTATCAAGTATGACACAGAACTGTAAGAAGAATTGCAAGGGTTATTGGATGCTAACCAACAAAAATGATAATCTTTCCCATATCCCATTTCGATGAAGGGCCAAGGTACAAACAAAACAGGTATCGTAAATATAGCAAAGACATAAGACCTTTGAAGAAGTATGTATCTCCTCTGTTTTTCTTCCTTGATGACTCTAAGACACTTAGGGTGAATCATTATGATGCACAGATGGATACCGAGGCAGATCAGAGTGACCAGAAAACTGATCAAGGCATATTCCCTGACTGCTCCTAATACAGTACAAGGTACAGAACTTTTTTAAAGCAGAAACCACTGGAAAGACTCCATGAACTCAAACGCAGTGATTGCAACCAAGGCAATAAAGAATATTCTTTCTGTTGGGTCAACTTCATACTTGTTTTTGTAACGTAAATAGCAACACCAGTGGATAAGAATTGAGGCTAATCCAAATATAAAGGTGACAAATGAAGAACTTGTGTAGACAATATTGATCATCTGTATCTGTTGCTCTGTCGTGTCACACACTGATTTATTCTCTTCCATACCTGTGTAAGTATAAAAAGTTTGATTTTGATGTGCATGAATAATGTTGTCCCATTATTACGAGACATGGTGCATGTAATATGGCATATCATCATTGCGGAAGTTAGTAACAAAGTACAAACGTGTTAGTAGGGCCACCTAATTTTATTAACTGAATAGAGTGAAAGGATGATACCCTATGTCCTTACAACATACTGTACACAAAACAATTATTGATGACACCAAAATGTCAAATGCGTATGAACAGTGTATTCAGTGTTACCAAAGAATATACAAAAACTATGTGGTTGTAGTATAAATCTTTTATATGTGAAACTGAGCTTACAGGATATACAGTATATATGAATGTAATGTGAATACATATACTACATCTGGGAAATTAGCTATCCAGCTTGTGTAATTGATTTGTCATGCTGAATTTTGCCAGTCTACCCTCATAACAGAATGAAAAAGTCTGTGCTTGGTCTATTTAGCACAGAAAATGTACACACGTAGAGACGAAATTTTTCTCGTTGTAATAAAGCTACTCCATTGAAATTACATGCATGATAAAATAGGAGCAAACTGATGATCAATGCAATGTGCTGTTCATGCCGCTATGATCAAGCTAGAGTGCTGCAGCTTAATGTTGATGAAATTCTGTAACAATCTTTAAGACTCAGGAGTAAGTATCATAGCCAATAACAACGCGCGCGTTATGGTAATCAGTTACTGTGAAGAACGCAATCATTGTTTTAGGTTCAAGTACGATACGGTTTTGAGCTTACGGGTAAAATTATTCCTCTTATTGAACAAGTAACTACAAACATTCTCCATGATAAAGTAGGTGTATATAGAATTTGAAAGCAATGGTGGTGTAAAACTAGGAAACAACTTGTTCAATACGAGGCGTATACTTATCGATAAGCTCAAAACCATATCGATAGTTGACCGTACATTGTCTGAGTTAAGCTGAACGGTTTTGTCAATGGTATTTGAAGCTGCAGTGATCTGACACATCCGCCAGCTAGGTATACGTTTACTGTGTTATATACGCTTAGTTACAATATAAATGAAGGCTTTGTAATGCAGCACATTGCTAATTACATATTATTAATACAGTATTCGCTACAGTACACATAGTGTACTGTCCAACATAGAACACTAAACATGACACACACAACACATGCACACACTGACATGCACACATCATCCATTATTACTCTGGACCAATTCATCAGTGGAAATAATGCCCCATTACTTTGAACAGTTATGGTGTGTCAAAATTCATATGTTGCATGTGCAAGAGGCTTGGGGGTGGGGGGCGCGGAGGTAATTGGTTCGACTGTGCTCTTGATATATTGTTTCCTTATATTGATAATCCATATCCTTGAAGACGTGATGTTTCATTCGTGCCGCATATACTGAATGCACAAAAAATTGCCTTCAAGTTTTACATCATGATTGGACAATTCAATGTGCACACAACGGTCAGAGTTGAAAAACAAGAGGAGAAAGGAAACAGCAACGAGGCTTGCAACATTGTCATGAGTCAAAATAGTACGTCTAGCTGCAGCTGTAGAGATTCTTAATATAGTGCGGTGAAAGTGAAGTTAATAGCGAATAGAGATTCGTTTCAAAATTGATAGCCAGCCACATGCAGTGCCGCCAGGCAGGGTACGACACGATGCACGATGTAATGGTTGCAATCACCTAGAATGATTTTACGTATTATCGAAATCTACACTGACATGATTGCATACAGTGTACATCTACACAAACACACACACACACACACACACACACACACACACACACACACATCACAGTGATCACACACAGACACACACACACACACACACACACACACACACACACACACACACTCACACACACACACACACACACACACGCACACCGGGGGATAAATCATTCATTTCTCTGCTTTTTCAGTGTCCTCAAAGGTCAGCTACAGTTCAGCAATTCTATAATAAACTGGAATTCATCCCATGCCTTCAGAATGTGACTTCTCCCACTTGAGTGCAATTTGGTCACGCGGCGCTTCAATATTGTGCATCATGGGATGACGGACGATTCATTAAACGCCTATCACTGCCAGCAGCAGTGACGTCACAGCATAGCCAAGGTCGTGGCATATCACTATTTTAAACTTCCCCTACTTACAAAAGAAAAATGAACGCGATTATGCGGAGGTGTGGCTATACGTCACTCTGCCGCGTGTCTCCTTCTCATTTAATTATAAAACACATACATGACATTCGATACCGGCTGAAAATGAAACTGCTAGGCCATACAACACATCGTCGTGCTTGGAATAATCAC
This sequence comes from Ephydatia muelleri, assembly GCA_013339895.1. Taxonomy (NCBI): domain Eukaryota; kingdom Metazoa; phylum Porifera; class Demospongiae; order Spongillida; family Spongillidae; genus Ephydatia; species Ephydatia muelleri. The sequence goes on along the minus strand of JABACO010000003.1, from coordinate 11,030,928 downwards.
ATACCATTTACAAAGCTCCACCCCTCATCCCGCCCGCTTGAGAGTGTGTGTGTGTGTGTGTGTGTGTGTGTGTGTGTGTGTGCATGTGTGTGTGTGTGTGTGTGTGTGTGTGTGTGTGTGTGTGTGTGTGTGTGTGTGTGTGTGTGTGTGTGTGTGTGTGTGTGTGTGTGTGTGTGTGTGTGTGTGTGTGTGTGTGTGTGTGTGTGTGTGTGTGTGTGTGTGTGTGTGTGTACATGTGTACCCAGGCCCCCAGGGGTGTTAAGAAGGCACAGCATACCTTTGGACTTCTGGCTGTCTTACCTTTCCAAAGCTCGCACTATCGAGTTCAATGTACAAAATTCAACCTTTTAAGTTAGTTGAACATATACGCAGTATGGCTATATCACCTTTGATGTTGATTCAATGTGTACATGGTCTTGGGAATAACAAGAGGAGGAAAGCGATGTAAATGCTCAAATGTCCTGCAGCAGTAGAGATTATGCAGTGGAAAGGAAAGTGAAGTGGGGCTTGTGCTGAATCTCATAGAATGATGCGCGTCAATCATGCTCGTGTTCCATTAAACTCTTCTTAACATGCATACCCTGCTCAAGATCGCTTGCCACTTGCCTGTCACATGCGAACGTTCAGTTCTAGTGTGCTTGGGCAACTTCACAATGAGGCAAAGCTGAGAAAAGTTTCTGCACCTGGTGATTGACCATGCTCAAATGATACATACAGCATGGTTATCTAACTTCACTGGACAACACTGAAGTGCTTTATCCATGTGTTTTGTTTCAAATGCTTCTTCTCTGTATATGTGACAGGATTTAAATAAATAAATAAAGTTATGCATCCACTGATGCGAGTTGTTGATTATGAGCGCACACGCGAGCGTGCTGCATGAGAACAATGTAACGGTACCTTCATAGCTAACGAAATATATTGTCAGTACAGTAGTCTGTATGCAAAGGAATTAGAAACATTGACAATTGCAGGAAAGAGACCTTTTTAGCATACATGTACGTATACTGTATATAAAGGTTGCTTTAAATGAAGAAAGTTTTCGTTGTGCGCATTGGCTGAATTGGGACAGTTAGATTCGCAGCAGTCGTAACAGATGCACTTTTCAAAATAATCGACTTGATTGTATTTCGCGGTGAGAAAACTTCGCATGAAAACACAATTCTTTCCGTGCCATGCAGATTGCTACCAGCATAGGTGATATTGAAATGGAACTTCATGAACCCCATCTGCATGGTATTATCCCTTACAGTTGTGTATACTCCTTGATGGTTATCAGGAATGCTACACTGCATAACTGTCAACACTTAGAGCTTCATCAGCACTTAATGCTTCATCAGATCAATCAAGGGACTCACGATAAATATGATAATATTGAGGTTGTCTAATGAGGACAAATAAGACTGTCACATGAAGACTTCCAAGTTCCCACTCCCAGTGGGGAGGCAAACAGAAACATTCTTCTGATAAAGGTTCTTATACTTCGGCTTAATTCAGATGTAGCTCCGGATAAATGTTTTTCTGCCATTTTAGGTATAAAAAACTCAAAGTAGTGGTAGCATATAGCTTAGCTAAATGCGATCTTATAGTGGTTGCCTGAAAATTATAGCAATTACCAATGGATTGCTCCTTAATGAATGCCCACAGTATACAAGACAGTGCCTGTTATTTGAAAGTAGTACGGCAACATTACAAGTAATCTTGAAGTACCTCGATAATTGATAACGTAACCTCTCTCCATGCTAGCCAAATCAACGCCATTGCCTTATGCACGTAGTGGCAGCAGGTCTGGAGTAACATTTGTAAAAGTAGTACATTTTTTTCTTACTTTAATTGTTAACTAATATTTTATTTGGATACATGCATAGTGAACGTGTTTGTATCGAAACAATGGTGTGTATGTCATTATACAAAATCGACCCATAAATGAACACCTTTCAGCATTGCTAGCACAGTTGTTTTCACCCTCTGCTTAGTTCCATTCATCATCAGGGAGGGTAAAGTGTGTTGCTCCATATGAAACGTCTTTGGCAGCTATAAATGTAGATGCATTTGTATTTATGGCACTTTCATTCCTCTTGGATACTTTAATTCTGGCTTGTCGAATAATTATAACTAAGACATTCGCCACCAGCATAAGAGGTGGAAAGACAACTGCTAGAACAGCTATTGGGAGGGAAAACCTTCTTCCAGTGAGTGACCAAATTGAGACAGCAACGTACACTGTGATATATATGACAAAGGTAAGCAGCAATGCGATTAGAGTGCAGACTTTGTGGTTTGGTTTTGAAATGGTACCATTTAATTTGGGTCTGCAGTAGCAATAAATGGCGAGAACAAGAACAGCTATAGTATACATCCATGTAAGATAAACCCAAAAGTCCCACATTAGCAGGCGACTGAGCAAATATGGCAGAATACTATCAGAAGCATTAATAATATAATTAAAGTCAATGTTTCATGGAGGCTATTCTCCTTAAGATGCTCTACAACTCCTTGGATATTGTTGCAGCCAAAAAAAGCAGCGACCTTATTCTGTGGAAGGTCAAACTTTTTTATCCATTATTTTATCCATATTTTATCCAATTTTATAACTTCTGGGGTTATTAGACATACACAATGCAATCAGATTAGAACTTTAACAAATCCTATTATTGTGCTGAATAATTTGCCAGTCTACTCTCATGGGGTATGGAAAGGTCTGAGCGCATTCTTTGCGCTCGCTAAACTGTTACAGTAGCTCTTCATTGTAATAAACAATTATCGGTTGATATAATTATGAACCTGAGAAGTTACACGCATAATGAAATACATGTAGTAGCAAATTGGTACCTACTGAGTGAGTTTATAATAATGAAGAGCGAACAGTAGAAGAAATTCGGTGGCAATCTTTAAGACCTCAGGATATCATAGCACGTACACATAGATCACCTCAAAAGAATCGCGTTTGAGCGCGAAGTCGTACTCACCTGGAAATACAATCGTCGTCTGAGATGAAATGAACGATGAATTGGTATTAAAAACTGTATCTGTTTGACCCGTTGCGCAAATTCAATCAATGCATATTTATCATACAACCAATTTTTCTTGACCTTTATAGTTTCTTTCCGGCAGTCGTACTGTATAACGTTTATGACATTTCGATGTAAGTTACTATTTTCGTTGTATTTGCTGAAAGAAATGATTTATGGCAATACATGTAGACCAGGACATTCAAATTGCTAACTATAAAGGTACCTTGGAAACAATAAATTGTGCATATGTAGGGCGAAACAGACCTTTTAGTCGTTCTAGCACTGAAGAAACAACATCAACAAATGGCAAAACGTGACAATTCAGTTTACATTTTGTTTACCGAGCTAAACAATCATAACATCTTACCTTGTTCTAATATAATCAACACGGATATGGGAGGTGTTCTTTTACTGTATCGTTGGTGTGGGGTAAATAGTTTCATTTGGAATACTGGTTCTTAGGAATCAGTTGGATTTCCCGGTACTTGTCAAGCGGGGTGGGCCCATCTCATTTCTTTATGGTTATTTGAGAGGATCATCACAGTGTGATGTTGAATTGAGTGCCTAGTCACAACTGAACGCAAGCAGTGCTTAGAACGCACCACGAGCCACTTAAAAGGGCGGAAGTATATAACTATTTGGAATGGCGGAGCATCACCTATACCAAACGTAGGGGGCGGCGGGAGCGGCCAATTCCATGCAAGTATGCACGTGCAGAAGCTTTTGATTCATCAAAAGATTAGTACTTGAGAAGTACACGGTTGAGATTCAAGTATAAATTATAGCATTGCACGCGCAGTCACTTTGTATCTTTGTGACTCTGTTGTGTGAAGTGTTTGCAATAAATCTCAACCGTGTACTTCTCAAGTGCTAATCTTTTGATGAATCAAAAGCTTCTGCACGTGCATACTTGCATGGAATGGGCCGCTCCCCCCCCCCCCCCCACCCCCCCCCACGTTTGTTATAGGTGATGCTCCGCTATTCCAAATAGTTATATACTTCCGCCCTTTTAAATGGCGCGTGGTGCGTTCTAAGCAGCTGCTTGTGTTCAGTTGTGACCAGGCACTCAACTCAACATCACAATGTGATGATCCTCTCAAATAACCATAAAGAATGACAAATGAGATGGACCCACCCCGCTTGACAAGTACCGGGAAATCCAACTGATTCCTAAGAACCAGTATTCCAAAAGAAACTATTTACCCCACACCAACGATACAGTAAAAGAACACCTCCCATATCCGTGTTGATTATATTAGAACAAGGTAAGATGTTATGATTGTTTAGCTCGGTAAACAACATGTAAACAGAATTGTCACGTTTTGCCATTTGCTATTGTTGTTTCTTTAGTGCTCGAACGACTAAAAAGGCTGTTTCGCCTTACATACACAATTTATTGTTTCCAAATATCCATACCATCTTGAATGACCCAATACTTGTATTTAGTTGCCTTTGGCGTCTCAGAAGCTTGTCTCGCTGATCCTGCTCTCATTCATTGTGCAGTGCCCTGAGGTACTCGCACAAGTATATTGCAACACTTCACACAACAGAGTCACAAAGATACAAAGTGACTACGCGAGCAATGCTATAATTTATACTTGAATCTCAATACTCCCGCCGCGCCGCCGCCCCCCCCCCCCCCCCCCCCCCCCCCCCCCCCCCACGTTTGGTGATGCTCCGCCATTCCGAATAGTTATACACTTCCGGCCTTTTAAGTGGCTCGTGGTGCGTTCTAAGCAGCTGCTTGCGTTCAGTTATCAGCATTATGGACGATAACCATTAGGAGAGTTTTTTTTCTCCAACTCTCTAGAGTCTGGTTTATACCCCGCTGCATATCAGAAGCAAGCATACCGTTCATATTACCGCGCGCGCCGCAGAATTTGATTGTTGCGTTAATTAGTGGGGAATGTGGTGCTGTGGTATGTGGTGCCAACTTCCATGAAGTATTTATCGAGAAGGCGTGTTACGAGTAGCTTACGAGAAGGTACCTTGTATGCAGGCCTAGTAACAGAAAATAGATGTCTCAATGATGAACAGTCAGCTATATGAAATGGGATCGCTGCTTTTAAGAAGAAAGAAGCAAACGCCTCATTCAATCGTTGCTGTAATGCACTATCCATGTGGTCAACCCAAGCGGTTCATTTCTCGGTGACCTCCGCGACCTCCAAGCCAGCACGTGCACGTCGTTTGGGTTCAGGGGTGCACAAAGGTCCTGGATCAGACTGCTGACTGCCATCAATAACAATTAACTCCTTGGCGGTAGGCAGCATGGACTTTGTTTCAGAAGAGACATTAGCGCAGCCTCTAAGATGAGATGCCCAGCGTTCAACACTGTCCGAATTTACTAGTTTCCACACTTCGCTTTTTGGAGCCATAATGAATAAACGAATCAAGGGCAACTTTCTGTAGAGCGCTTAGTGGCATCACTGGCATTGACCTGACATATTATTTACCACTTTACGTAAAGCAGATAAAGTGCTTACAAACTTTACGTAAAGTTTACGTGTAAAAAACTTTATGTATAGTGTAAAGTGGCTCCAGGCCCAATTATATCTGTTTCGTTGGTGGTAGACCGTATATATGTTAAATTAGATTACATCACCACTTTGCTATAGCTCTTTGCTTGTTTGGTTATGACAAAATTCCGGCATGTGTCAGGAGTTCTGTCAGAATAAAGAATATCGTCTTCTCGTTCGATTATAACAACTAGCTAAACGATCCACGGTAGTCTGCTCTCATTGAACGCGTGGAAATTAGGCCCTACGCCCAGAAATTTTGAAATGGTTGCTAGGTCCCATAGCAACGAACCGGACAACCGATGTCCTTAGGAGAATGTGAAGTACACAAAGTACGCGAAATGCAATAAGCAGTTTAACGCCACCCTATGAGTGACAAGCACCTTTGAACCGTATATAAAGCAAAAATCAAGTTACCTTATGATGTGAACCGTGGCTTTAGCGCTCGAAAACCAATAGTACCATTTGCGGAGATCGGAGACCTCGTGGATTCAACAAACTATACCGACGCTCGGACACAAGGTATGACCAAAAAACAACTTTTTAAATAAAGTAAGTAGAAAGACCTTACTTATTTGGGTAAAGACTAGCGATGACGAATTTTCTGAAGTGGTTTTATAACCTCTTGAAATCGGCCATTTTTATTCGTAACATAGGCCTATGTACGAGTTTATACAGCGATATATATTTACAGAATTGAAACTATTAAGTTTTGGCTTCAGAAATTATTCCACCCTTTACGGAGGCCAACAGATACATCCAGATTGCCTTCTGCATGGCTATGCTATTGAGCTTAAAAGGTGGTGTAGGAGCACATATATGTACAACTGATTAAAATGCGCAGGGCTAGGTTTGTGTTAACTTTGTTCTCTTTGTTGGTGGAGGAATAGCAGCAACTATTTGTGGCTCTATACTTAAAAGGTGTTCTTTTATTATGCACTGCAACTGTTTTACTCTGTCTTTTATGGGTGCAAATGCCAGGCCTAGTCGATTAAATTTAGCATGAATTGACTCAGCACCCTGTTCACCTAGTAGCCCAAAACCAACGTGGGTGGCATTTGCCCATTGTGTGGCATGGTCTTCCAGCAAATGCATTTTGATTGTTTTTGTAGCATCTGCAAATGTCCCACGAAAGAAGGCCATAATCTCATGAACAGCCTGTATAATTGAACAAAAAGCACACCATCAAAGGTCAGAAGTGAATAAATGTTACTTACGCTGTCTAATGCATGCACATGTGCTTCCTCTATAAAGTTTTGATCGCAAATGTTGTGGCATTTTCCAAATAAGAAAAATGCAGTAATGAACTGTGCCATTTTCTCTGCTACTTCTTCCGATCGGTGGGGTAGTTTCTGTAGTGTCATTTCAGAGATGGATGTGCACAATTTCTGGATGTTGGGTAACTGAAAATGTTACTGGATTATTCATATGCATATAATATCCATGTGTGTGTGTACTACCTTTAGTGCTTTGTGAACATGATTTCCAATAAATGCACCCCCAAAATACTGCTGACATTGCACTCCAATTTCCTGCAAAGCACTATCAAGCCTCTTAACAAAGGGCCCTTCTTTTTCATTAAACCCCTTCTTCACTGCTGCTCTGCATTTCCTAACCTACGGTGAATAAAAATCTTTTGTATTCCTTTACTACTATACTGATTCGAATTTACAAGTGCCTTGAAATGTTTGTTTTTTTTTGTCTACAGCTTGTTTCAGGAGGTTCGCAGCTAGTGGATTTCTCTCTGCACCACCAAGACCACATATGTTGCCATTTGCCTGTGCTTGCTGGGCTTCTTCAAGCTCAGCTTGGAGCAGTGGAAGATTCTGCAGCTCCAAGCTGTATTTTGAAAAGCTGGATGAGTCAACATCAGTTGCATGCAATGCAAGCTCGAGATCCATACAGCTTCCAGTAAATTGAACATTTTGGTGAAGATGCCCAATGTAATATGGAGGCCAGGTGGACAGACCTATTTAAGTGATGCATGTGAGTTATGTGCTCAATATTGGATACACATGTATGTACTTGTGAAACTGGGATGTCAAAAATAGGTGGTGAGAAACAGTTATAAAACTTCGGTGCATCTCTTTTGATGCTCCCTGCCGAGATCAAGGGTCCTCTGAGCTGCATGTCCTCGGACTGATAAAGGGGTAGCCATCATCTCACTATGGATGATGCAATATGGACACGGGTAGCATCCTATTGCATGTTTATAATGTTACTGACACTGAAAATAGTAATGCCCACCAACCACTTGCTCCGGATAATCCATACATTTTGGACAAAAACTCAAAGTCCCCACATGTGAATATCTTGATTGTATACTGTCTGCAATTATGCAATGATTTATTATTGACAAGCATAATTAAACAAATTCTTACCTCCATTTCATTCCATTAAGATGTTCTACCTGGTCTTTGAAACGATCAAGTGCTGCATGGAGGTTGGTGACACTGTCCCCAGCTGCAAAGCAGCAAAACACACATATGTTGTGGACAGAATTGGGAGTGGCAATATTGACAATTTGGAAATTCATTTTGAACGCTCCACCGCCCTTGTCCCCTCCTATCTTTATCCACACCTCACTGGCAGGTATGAATCCTTCATGCCAGGTAAGCCTTCTTGTCCTGCATGAAAAGTTGCATGTGAAAATGTTGATTGGTATGCTTGTCTAAACTCATTACCTCTCATTCTCTTCTAAGAGGTGGACAACGTTTGCAACCAGCTCTGGAATATATATTAGAGGAGCTCCTTTGATTTCCTCTCCACCTGAGGGAAGCATAAAGGAAAAAGGTGCAAGCTCTCCTTTCAGATTATCACCGACGATTTGTTTAGAAATTTCTCTCATTCTCTCCTCACCAGCCAGTGAAATGCCTGATTTGAGCCACCTGAAAAAAGCAGTGATTTATTATTGCTGCTACGTTTTGCCTATTGTATGTATACCGTCTAAGAAGTCGGAATTTATTCCAGGGAATAACAAGACCGGCTTTTATTGCCAAAACTTCAGCTGCCCCAATAGCTATGGTGGAAGAGATGCCTGCTTTCTGCAACAAAGCTCTTCTTTCTTCATCATTGAGTACAAGGACTTTGTTCTGAATGAGGGCAGATGGTTCTCCTCCACTGACTATGCTTCGCACGTCTGCATCTCAGAGCATCTCATTTTCACAGTCCTTGAACTAACAGCTGTGGTCGGGTTTCGGGTCTTGGTCACTTGAATGAATGTCATTGGCTAAAGTGAGGATACAATGTTATGCAACATTATAATAAGCTAAATAAACATAAAAGTTCCTCCTGTTGCAAGATGTATGATACCCTTTTCTGTACTGGTTGAGATTGCCTTCTTCAATAGTACTACAGCTTCCCTTTCTTCATTAGGAGTAAGAGATGGTGTGCACTTGTGCGCTTCATAAGCATCTGCCTTCACATCTCTGCTGCAGCTGACGCAATGCACCAGAATATCTGCTAACAACAGAAGTATCAGGTTTGATGCTGGCCTTATCCGTGATGAAACAAGGGGCCATCATCTGAGCAACAAGGGCAGTTCTCAGCACCTGTTGCTGCTACCCACTCAACTATGCACTTGGTGCATACCAGTGCACTGCACGGGAGCTCGAGTGGCTGTGTCAGAAGATTGGAACACAGATGACACTTGAGCTGGCTCAAAACAGACGAGCTATTCTGGCTTGCAACAGGTGGACAATGATCATGAGAGAAGATTGGAGGAGGTGCAATCTTCCTAAGAAAATATTGGGTGTGACCCTTGGTTGGCGGCCTCTACCAACAGTTGATCTCCTCACATGTCCTCTCTCACTTTTACTGAAGTGCTCACACACCTGCATGTGTGTATTATGTCAAAGTCATGCATGCTAGAAGTTCTTTATTATGTATATGTACCATGCATTCTTCATTGGTATGCTTCTGCCACTGAAATGGGATTACAACACACCTGTGATGTACCCCCTCTGTCAAAGCATGGATGGTTCTTTGCATGGAACGCTTGCAACAGATACAGAAACGTTCAGGATGTATGCTGATATCATCAGTAGAGGTGTTTATACTAAATGCAATTTGCAGAATATCTGTAAATGTTTAGCAATCATAGCTGGCTGTTTGCTTGTGTTTACGCATTCTTAAGCGTTGTCCACACACTCTGCAGTGCTTGGGCACTTGCTGGATGTGGGAATCCATGCCTGTAATTATATACATGTGCATTTATTACAACAACCATGTCGATTATAATCATGAAAAACGACTGCCTTGTTTGGGACGACAGAAAATTCATCACTACTTTGTGTGTGATAATTCTAACAGCCACATCTCTCTTAGTCATTACTGTTTTAAGCTTACCTTCTGGATTAGTGCACGAAGTCCACTCTACCGAATTTAGTAACCACCCCTCCAAAATGATTGCCGCGTGGCGTTTTGTAAACAGCATGCGCATACCATTGTCGTGTGACGTGAGAGTGCGTGTACGGTGGCGATATAAATAAAATAAGTGCGGTGTTTGAATCAGTTTTCGTATTTTGATTCGCTGGTTCTGCTGAGTCGTAATCAGCTTCGAAACATGGATACGCAGTAATGAGGCGTCTGTTTTCAATGATCGAGGTACATACCGTAAAGTTCTGTAAACCTAATTTCCAGCTGCATACAACCGTGGATCCAATAGTACATAGTCATGAGTCTCATTTGAAACGGTTCGCGTGTTTTTAATGACAATCATAGTCGGGGTCCAATCCTACATGGAAGTTTCTAGCAAAACTCCCGCCCAACTACCTATCAGAAAGTTCATTCTAGCCTTGTCCCACTATAATCATAAGCAATTATACGTCACTTTGACTAGAGTAATGAGGCTTGCACACAATTTGCCTTTGAAATGTAGTAATTTTTGAATTCAGATGCCAATAATATTTACCATTAATAAATGCTGGAGATGCAGAGGGAACCTAAAATTCGAGATACAGCAATTTCATTCTTAAAACAACTTTTACTTGATACTTATGAGTCCGATGAAATTTAAATAAGAACTGTAACAGGGTTCTTTGCATCCATTGAAAGATAGCAAAACTATCAATCATGTTTAGTGTTCAAGTATCCCATGGCCATCCTGAAGTAGCAAAAAAAAACCTCATGTAGTAGTGATTCAAATTATGCAATACTCATGTGCAATTAAATTGTGTCAGAACTATTAAATTAAACTTATTATTATTACAGCAGGATAAATGTTATTATTTTCATATAACATATACAGCAATAATACTAAACATAGATTGTACACAACACCACAGCAGGTAATGCACGCTATTACTACTATGTAAATGAGCGCACACAAAATACACAACGACTATGTCTGAACAGCTGAGTGTCGACCTATAGTTAAGCTGGGATGTCAGAGCCGACGCCATATGCTCGGGATAGCAGTGCCCTTACATTTGCTCTGACTAGAACCAAGTTGAGCCTACCATACAGTGTTGAGGTGGCATGCGATTTGGAGCAATTTAGTCTAGCAGCCAGGCGAGAGGCAAGGCGTGAAAGATGTAAGCGTGCTTCTGCTCCCCAGCAACCATAAGTCTCAACAGCTAAAGGTATGCATGACCAGCCTAGTTCTGAGCACTTAACATCATTGGAGACATGCTTCCTTTTCTTCGGAAACCCGGGCAGATGATCCTGCTGTCACACACGCTTCATTGAGGATGCTTTGATTAAGCGGTGATGCGACAGTGAGATCAAAAGCTGCAGGTTTCCCCAGGTCCCAATTTGGCACTAGGACATCAGCTGGCCGGGTGCGCCGCTCATCATGCCCCAAACCACTTCCTACCTCCATTTGTCCACCAACACCAGCCTGTCTGCAGGATTCAAAAAAGTATTCCTAAGTTGGTTGTGGCGTCACACTACATCCCCATTATATCTACATGTTAGGGCGTGGTGACCTAAGGAATCTAATGACTGGGTTGAACAAGATGGGCACCTACTACCACCAAACATGTCAATACCTAGCCACCATTTTAAGGCTGTTTGGAATTCAGCTGTGTCAAGGTGGAGGCTAAGACCTGGGGAGGGTATAACTGATAGCCAAGAAGCTGCAAGGTTTGATGAAGCAGACATTAAACGAGCCCTGTTTGGAATAGAGGAGGCATCAAAAAGCAACTGAAACTGCTTGTTATTTATTATTCAATCCTTTCCAGGTGGCTCCCATCTTAAAGTTTTTATTGAACTGTAGCAATCATATGTATTGTATGAATTGTTAGTGTGCTGTATTGTATCAGGGACTGCATCGAAAGTCACTGGAACGATGAAGATTTCGTTGTACTTAAAATTGATTTCCAGAATGCATTCAACATGGTCTCACGCCAGGGATTACTTGATGAATGCCTCTTGCACTTTCCCGAGCTAATGCCGTGGGCATCATGGTGCTACGGACAGCATCCCAAACTTTTTTACTCTATGGGAACCCTATCATCTGAAACGGGTGTCCAACAAGGGGATCCTCTGGGGCCTTTATTCTTTTGCCTAGTCTTACAGAAACTGGTAGGCACTATAGCTACCGATGAAGTGTCATCACACCTTTTGTACCACAAATGGTATATGGATGATGGAGCTGTAGCAGGTTCAGAGAAGGCTGTCGCCAGGGTGATCACCATACTTAGTGAGCTGGGTCCTCAATTAGGCCTTTTCCTCAATGTTTCTAAATGCGAGGTTTTTTCCAAGGGAAACATGAATTCCTTCCCACCGGGTATGAAGCGGTCCAATACACCTAACATGGAGGTACTGGGAGCTCCCATCGGTGATATCTTGTTTTGTGCTAAATTTGTTGCAAATCAGCGCGCCAAGGCAAATGTTCTGCTCTCAAGGCTGCAGCAAGTTGGATCCAAAGACCCACAGGTTGCTTATCTGTTGCTTCGCTTCTGTGGTAGCTTCTGTAAAATGGTCCATTTGGCAAGATCTACACCACCATCCTTGGTTGCTGAAGGGCTAGGCATTTTTGACCGGGACATCCGTCGATGTTTTACAGAGTGCACAAGCGTAGACGTCTCCGATGTTGCTTGGATGCAAGCTCAGTTGAGTCCTAGTAGGGGAGGCCTGGGTCTTCGCAGTCTCAGACTCCATTCAAGTGCTTGTTTCATTGCTTCCATGGGTCATTTTGGTATTGCTTTTGGAGAGAACCACCACTTGGAGCAGTCCCTTATTGAGTTTAATGGCGCCGTTGAGGGGATGGAGGGTATTGGTTTACAGGACATAATCGATGCTCCTCCCCACCAAAGGCAACTGTCATCCATGATCGAAGACCACCAGTTCAAGATTATCTTTGACCATACTTCTTCACCGGCTAACTGTGCCCGGCTCCTCTCGGTGTCCTCTCCCCATGCCTCAGCTTGGCTTTCAGTTATGCCAACTCCCCACAAGAACTTACACCTCGATCCTCCTGAATTTCAGATGGCTCTAAAATGGTGGCTCGGATTAGACACCTCTCAAAACGGCTCCAGTTGTTCATTCTGTCCATCACACGCCCTAGACCCCCTGGGTCACCATGCTCTTACTTGTAAAAGTGGAGGCGACTCAATCTTCAGGCACAACTCTCTGCGTGACACCTTCTGGGAATCGTGTAAGCTGGCCTGTATTGCAGGTCAAATAGAGGCAGGTAGTGGCTTGGATGTTGAGGGAAGCCGCACACGCCCCGCAGATATCTTGCTGCCTAATTGGGAGTTTGGCAAACCTGCCGCATTGGATTTCACCATCACATCAGCGCTAAATCCTTCTACTTTGAATGAAGCGAGTGTGATGGCTGGGTTTGCTGCGTCGGCTGCTGAAGTTCGCAAGCATGTCGCCAACGACGAAAAATGCAGTCGTCTGGGCTGGGTCTGTATCCCCTTATCAGTGGAGACGTATGGTTGTTGGGGAGAAGAAGCTGGTAGATGTCTTGACAGACTCGCCACGCGGATTGCCACCCGAACAGGCTGTCCCAAGTCTTCTGCGGTGTCTGGGCTTTATGGAAGACTAAGTATTGGCCTGATCAGGGCCAACGCTAGGGCATTACTGGCTAGGTCGTCTTCACTTTCGTAAAGACTTTAAGTACATGTAGGTGTGTTGTATATGAAATATATTATGCATGACGTTATACTTTATGAATAAATAAATTTTATTTTCGTACACAATTATTATTTTACAATAATAATAATTATTCAAACATATGCAAAAAGACTACACACAATTACTAAAAGAGATTTTAAAAAACACACATACACACACACACCCAAAACATTTTCAGCCCTCGCCCACTGAATCTGAAACCTAGCATGGGATAGCAAGGCTTTGGCATTGCAGTGAACTAAGGTGAGGTTCAGTCTCTGGTAGATGCTTGTAATGGCCTTTGACTTGCTGCACTGCAACTGCAAAGCCAGACGGGCAGCCAGCCGAGAAATGGAACCCTGAGCTTCCCCACTCCAACAACTATAGGTCTCTATTGCCAAGGGTATGCAGACCCAACCCACCTCTGTGCACTTGGCATCATTGGCATTGTGCTTTAATGCGCACTTCAGCCTTTCCAGCTGCTGACCCACTTCTGGCTCCCGCTTCATTCAATGTAGGGGAGTTAAGCGGAGAGACCACTTTTAGGTCTGGCTTTTCAATCATCCAGTTGGGCACTAGGATTATTAGTACATGTAATTTAAACTATTTTCTTGATTCAGTGTGATGTGAGCTATATATTTTTAGACTAAACTGTTGAGATTGAATTTGAAACTTTTAAACTGGATGATTGCTTTTGTATTGGCAATTTGTAAATAAGTGGCATGATTGGAAGAATGTTCCCCCCCCCCCCCCCCCCCCCCCCCCCCCCAATAGCTGTTCTAGCTGTTGTCTTTCCACCTCTTATGCTGTTGGTGAATGTCTTAGTGATAATTATCCAACAAGCCAGAATTAAAATATCCAAGAGAAATGAAAGTGTCATAAATACAAATGCACCTACGTGTATAGCTGCCAGTGACATTTCATATGGAGCAACACACTTCACCGATGAATGGGACGAAGCAAAGGGTGTAACAACTGTGCATGTAATGAGTTCACGTATTTGGTGAATTTGTATAATGGCATATGCACTGCATTGCTGCGATACAAAAACGTTTCACCATGCATAGCATGTATCAAATGATGCCACATCTACTTTGTTGCCAATTACAGAAATGTTGCTCCAGTCCTGCTGCCACTAAGTTCACTGACTGAACTAGTATGGGGATAGGTTATCAATTATTGAGGCAATTCTGTAGGATTCAAGAATAAATGTTGCATGCAGTAGCAACATTATAAGTCATGTCAAATAACAGGCATGCTGCAGGCATTCATTAATGAGCAATACATGCAAACTCATTGGTAATTGCAATAATTTTCACACAGCAACTATAAGACCACATTTAGCCAAGCTATTTCCTACCATTGTTTATACCCAAAGTAGCTGGAGTCTTGTTTATCAAGTGCTATATCCAAAATTAATCCGAAGCAATAAAAGCTTTACCAAATAGGAATGTTTCTGTTTGCCTCCCCACATAGTGACCATCACAACATTGGTGAAACAACAATAGTAAATGGTAAAACCTGTACAATTTGACATGTTTATTGACAAATACCGCTAAATTTGACCCCAATTGATTTCTAAGAACATGTATTCCAGAGGTAACTATTTACCCCACACCAACCATATAACAGTTGATTATTTGCATTTATCTTGATGTAGAATGAAAATGTTACTTGTGCTATGATTTTTAGGTGATCTTTATTTTTATAAAGCCTTAAGCAATCAATGTTCGTGATGCACCCTAAACTGCATACGCTGCAGATGTCAAAATCAATGGGGTCCAGGACCACATAGCTGCTTTGACATTCAAAACACACTCCTAAAGCTTTGGTATATTTATATTTTGAAGTTCTCGTGAATTAAAGTTTTTGATATTTTCTGTTTTTATTCCACTGCACATTACGCTGGATATTTCACACCATTTATATGTGTCTTTTCGTATTCTTGTCCACTGGATTCTCTTTTTGCATTGCATGTTACACTGTATGTTCATGAATGCAGAGAATCCTGCACTTAGTGATCAAGTAGACCACATGCATGCATGGTGTATAGACTTTGCTCAAGGTTTCTTGAAGGATACATGCAGCACAGTATCTAATTTTAATGGACAAAAGATTATTATGCAACATTGCAATTTTCCCTAATGGTACAATTTCTGAAATTTTATGCCAATAACAAGGTTTCTTAAAGGACGCATACAAAACTGAACAGATCTCGCATGTTCTTACTTCACTGGATTAAAGCTTCGAAGTGTTTAGTTTCAAATGCTTCTCATCTGCAATGTAAGTATCTCTAAATGTGAGTTGTTATTAATGAGCTTTAAATGATTTAAGGCTACCTTTATCATACCGCAATTTGAATTTAACCCACGTCCTATTGCCTTACTGTCTTTATTACAATAATAAATAAGTACATATGTAGTGTGGCCCCATGATTACATGTGGCAGCTCTGTAATGTTGCATAACGATCTCCTGTCCATTAAAATTAGATACTGTGCTGTATGTATCCTTGAAGAAACCTTGAGCAAGGTCTATATATACACCATGCAGGTTCAGTATCATTTCTCAGCTGTGTCGCAGCCCAAGCACGACATTTGCATGCAACAGGCAAGTGTGCAAGCAATCTTGAGCAGGGTATACATGCTAAGAAAAGCCTAATGAAACTCGTGCATGGTTGAGGTGTATCATTGAGATTTAACACAAAATCCCCCTTCACTTTCCATTGCACTGAGCTGTACGTATACCTGTTGTGCTTACCATTGCACTGCAGTATAAACATATCGCCTTCGGTGTCGATTCAATGTATACATGCATGGCCATGGAAGGAACAAGAGGAAGAAAGCGGCAATGGTAGATTTTCCTATACCTGCATGTATAGAAAATATTAAAATTGTGCGATGGAACAGAAAGTGACCTCATTCATCCTCCCACAACTAGCAATAAAAGAAGCAATCCCACAGCTGCCACCAAAACTTACCCATTAACTAGTGGTTTAACCCACTGCTGTTGCAACGATCTATCCTTCAAATCCACATCTACACTCCTAATTGATTCAGCTAATCGAGTGGCGTTAATGGCGCGTAACGCCCGGGAAATATGCAATTACTTTGCACACTTGTATCTCCATAACGGATAAAGCAAAAATTAACGAAGAGAACAAATCAATAGCGGTAGGACCCTTCTACATGAGTACCTATTTGAACCGATTTGGACACTCCTACCTGAAGATGTGGCCGTTTTGAACCCTACGGGGTATCGAACCTTTTAACGTCGGTACCTCGCGTGTGCAAGACACCAAAATGAATTTTCACATATAGTAATGGTGTGGTATGTTGTGTTAAAAATAGGAACCCGATAGAGTTAATATTTCGAAAGATATATCGTTTTAAATTTTATGTAATAAAATAAAATCCACAAGACCCATTTTCGTATAGAACGTTCCATATATATATTTGGGACAGTTTCCGCGAAAATTGCCCCACGGTTAATATGTTATAAAAATGCATCGCGTTTGTATCGCTATAACTTCCCAACAAATAATGCTATCGACTTCCTATTTTCAATACTTCATAGTGAAATGGTGTAGTATGAAGTGGTGAAAATAGGAAGTCGATAGCATTATCCGTTGGGAAGTTATAGTGATTCAAATGCGATGCATTTTTATAACATTTTAACCGTGGGGCAATTTTCGCGGAAACTGTTCCATTTTTTATAAGCATATCTCATCAACAAAACATTCTAAAAACATGAAACTAGCTCCATACACTCTCCAA
The DNA here is from genome assembly GCA_013339895.1 of Ephydatia muelleri. Classification (NCBI taxonomy): domain Eukaryota; kingdom Metazoa; phylum Porifera; class Demospongiae; order Spongillida; family Spongillidae; genus Ephydatia; species Ephydatia muelleri. Next base: position 11,013,560 of record JABACO010000003.1, on the reverse strand, counting down.
TCACTGATTTGTGGTACGATGATGGCAATTTGACCTGAATACAGCATATCAGTGGTAGGGATAGCCGTTTACGTACCCAAAATAGACAAATAATTATAAAAATGAAGCCATGCTATCAACAGAGATTTGACAAGATTTTAGGTCTGTATAAAGTGCACTTCAGGCGACTATCGTGCCATGATAGTATATAATCATGTATTCATCGTGCACGTGCATGTGTTATATAAGCTGATTGTGCATTTTGAGCATTTTCAGCTTTTGCATATTTTCAAATCTCAGAGAATCATTCGGTTCCTAAGCAAGGTCAAAGGGTTGGATAAATCGGCCACATGAATAGTCATGCATACAGCACTAATTGACTGTCCAACCTCCTCTGGGTGAAAACGTGTCTTGTACAATGGCTGTATATATCTCATAGGAGCTTCTCCGTAAGCAGAGTACAGTTCATCAATACACATGCTCTGTACATGCCCCAAAACGTAGTTATGTGAGCTTCACTTCGCTGAAGGAGGGTGTGATAACGTTCAATTAAGTTGCATTGTATATTGTGGAATTAAAATATTAATCAAATACAATGTACATGGGCATGCCAGCACAATCTTAAAACTACCAGAAGTACAGCAGTAACATTGGGTATCTTTGTACCATGAGCGGTCAGCTTCATAATTATATGGATCTGAAAAGATCCGTATATCGATGATAGTAAACAATACTTCCATCTCTATCTGATGATATCATAACTGAACAACTTGTTGTGTACACTAAAGGATAGAATATTGGCATGCAATATTTCAACAAGGTAAGTGCATTATTGGTTCAGTTTTTGATGCATTAGGAACCAGACAATTTCGCTTGAAATTTTTGTCTTTTAATGCGGTATATGTATTAGCGGTTTGATTGCACGCAAATGTAGAAAACAAGAACAACAGTGTCCAAGCCATAAGTATATACTGATATAATGGGCGCAACTTCATCAAACAAAATCTTATACCACGTTTCTGTTGGAATTTTAAGTTCCTCATGAGTTGAATTTCTTTATATTTCATAAACCCAAATCATGCGAGATTGTGAGATACGTGTAGGTTTCCTTACCGTTTTTGTTTTTTTTACTCATGCAATTGTCTATTAACCTTTTCAGTACATGGTTACATTCATGAATGCAGACAGACCTGCTCCTTTGTGAACAGACCTGGGATAAGGTCGATACTAGTATATGCAATGAATGGTGTCTCTATAGTGTTCCAGTATCACGGGACTACCGTCTTTACTTCTTTTGTTAATTATATTTCCTCTGTGTATATTTGCATCTATAACAACTTAAGAAGTGCCTTTATAGTTTGCGAAATCGAAATGGTAACAATAAACAGTACGATTTTAATCTATACGTATGCAGCAATAATAATTGTTAGCAGCTGCATTATATAATTGGAGTACGCCGTGTACGTACATGTTTGTTGTTAAACATTATCGCATCGAAATGGGAAATTGCTGAAACAGACCTACACTTGTATGCAAAACATGCCGTAAAGCGGGTAGCATTTAGACATATCTGATTTAGCAAAGTAACTTTTGGTTTGGGACTGTACATGTAGTATCGAGCCCCATTAGAACGGCACTGATCATGGTAGTGTGACGATCGCAATCAATAGTCGGAAGGTAAGATGCACGGCGCAAGTCCATGCATGCAAGTGCGCGAATGTTGCAATGCGTATCAGTACGAAGCCTTCCTCCGCTCCAATGTCGCACCACTACTTCACTTTTTAATGGCCGCATTTATCAGTAACAACCATGCGCGAGGCAGCGTAGCGACTTGGACGGATAGCTTTCAAGAGAATAAAAACCATGCTTAAGGCAGTAAATCAACTAAATAAATGAATGAATCATTATTTATTTTGGTGAACACACACAAGTAATGCCATTAGAATGAACTGCATATTCACATAAACTATTACCTACATACAGATATACTGTACGTGTATAAATGGGAATACTTTGCAGTACTTAGGAGGTTTATTCAACATGCATGATTGAGATGAGCTTTAATTAAGTGACGAAATATATATGCAATTGTCCGAAACTGGTTTCAGTGCTAAACTGGGACAACTATAGCAAAAGAAGGTGCAAAGGTCAGTTACCAGACTATGAATGTATCATGTACTACTGCTTTTTGGAATGCACTATCATATGTAATTATGAAACCATGAGAGAATCCAAGCTGTTTATCTTTGCTTTACAGATATGGCAGAAAATCAATCAGAGTGTTACATGTCTGAACAGCACATACAGATTGCCAACATTCTCTTTGCAACTTTGTCATTTGGCTCCTTTATTATTGGATTAGTCTCAGTTTTTCTTAACCAATTTTGCTACTCTTGCTACAAAGACAGGTACCCAGTTGATACAACAGGAGGGATATTCTTCTCTGCCACGGTTGCAGTTACCTTTTTAGAGCTGGTAGATTCTTTTCAGTGGCTTATGCTTTTAAAAAGTGATGTAGCCTGCACTGTTCTAGGAGCAGTCAGAGAATATGCCATGATCAGTCTTCTGGTCACTCTGATCTGCCTCGGTATCCATCTGTGCATCATAATGATTCACCCTAAGTGCCTTAAGGTCATCAAGGAAGAAAAACAAAGAAGATACACACTTCTTCAAAGGTCTTATATCTTTGCTACATTTACGATACCTGTTTTGATTGTACCATGGCCATTCATGATCATCGAAACGAAGTATGGGAAAGATGAATATCTGTGTTGGTTAGCATCCAGTTGCATTTCTTCCAATGCAACTGTGTCGTATGTCATTGGTCGCCTGCTAATGTGGCATTTTTGGGCTTTTCTTGCGTGGATGTTTGCAGTCGCTATGCTTGTTCTAGCCACTTATCGCTACTGCAGACACAAATCAGCCTCCAATGGCAGCTATTCAAGGCCCAGCCAAAATGTCTGCACTCTAATACCAATGCTGCTTACCTATGTTATAGCCATTACAGCTAATGCTGTATTGTTTATATGGGAATTGATTACAAGAAAATTTTCCTTCCCGATAACTGTTCTAGCTATTGTCACTATACCTCTTATGCTGGTGGTCTATGCCTTCATTGAAATTATTAGACTATTGAGAGTGATAAATTCCAAGAGCATTGAAATTGGTGCCATTACTAATGCATCTTTAGCCACCTATGACACATCATATGGAGCAACACACTTCATCCTCCCTGACAATGAATATGACTAGGCAAAGTGTGAAGCAATTACTTCACTGCGATGAGGCCACTAAGCTAAAACATTTTTATGTGCTGAACCAGATAATGAATACAGATATATTTGTTGTGCTGTGAAGTGTATTAATTTGTTATTACATTTTACGTTTTGGATGAGCACAGTGTATTGACAGCATGCAAACCTTGAATCACTGAACCTTATAGCTATTTCCGCTGTCTTACCACTAAAGCAACAAACATGTATGATACATGCTGGTAGAATTATGTTACATCCATCTTCTCCACCACAGAGTGGATGAGCAGAGTTGAACACCAACTAAGATATAAGTTACAAATCACGACGGCACTTAACTCTGCTGGAACCACAAAAATATATGTACATGCAGGGTGTTTTATGTTATCAACAGAATTATCCTTGATCATTCTGATGAAGGATAAAGTGTTGGCAGTTATGCCGGCAGTGCAGCGTGTCTGATGTCTATCTATAGATCCAACATCAAATATACAATGCGTATGCTAATCCTGGGACTAATTTATTGGGCACTCCTTTATGATGATATTCGTCAAAAGATGCAAGCAGAATGGACTTGATGATCATATGTATGTTCCATGCAATTTGTAAATTAATGTAATTTGGGATTGTGCTGCTCAATTTGAAAATTTAAATGTCCAATGCCTTTAATATGGTTCTCAGGCAGGCAGTCCTGGAAGAGTGTGCTGCATTATTGATGGAGCTTTTGCCATGGGTCTCTTGGTGTTATGGGACACACACTTGACTATGGCACCCATTGGGCATAATTAGCTCTCAGTCAAGAGTACAGCAAGGGGACCTTGGCCCAATGGTGTTTGCTTTGGTCCTCCATATAATTGTGACTAGCATTGAGGCAGATGATGATTGCTATCACATCCTGTTTGATGCATGGTATCTTGATGATGGTGTTATTACAGGAGATAGGTCAGCTGTAGTACGTGCCTTACATCTCATGGAGGAGTTGGGTCCATAAATGGGACTTCACATTAACTTTCTAAATGTGAATTGTTCAGCAGAAATGGTAACTCATTTTTCCACCTTTGGTGAAGCTACCCAACTACCCAACCTGGACATTTTAGGGGTTCCAATCGGGGACTTTGCACAACTAATCGCAGAGGAATGTATGCTTGCCAAGGCTTTATTAAAGGCACTAGTTGATGTCTAGGCAGCTGCTTTTCATGTGGCTATGTCTCTCCTATGTGTGTGTGGAGGTTTCTGTAAGTTAGTGCATTTAGCCCCATCATACCCCCCCCCCCCCCTCCCAGCCACCGTTCAGATTCTCTGTAGTTTTCATTGATAATGAAGAAAGACTTCGTTTTTCAGCATGCATAGCAATGGATGTTCCTGCTACCCATTGGGAGCAAGCACAGCTCAGACAAAGATTTGGTGGGCTTGGCCTTCATTCCCTATCTCTCCACTCCTGTGCTGCTTTATCTCCTCCCTTGCTGATTCAGGTCTAGGGAGTGATGCAAACATCCATTTGCAGCATGCAATTTCTCACTTCAATGCACAGGTTTCTCCACACGACTCAATAACAGTCGAGGCAGTTTTTGCTTCTCTACCATCTCAGAAAGCTTTGTCAAAGAGTTTGGACAGTCACATTGTTCAATCCTTGTTGTTTTCTTCTTCCCCAGTAAACAAGGCTCGAATGCTTTCTATCTCTGCCCCCCAAGCAGGTACCTGGCTCTCAATTGTTCCTCCCCACGCTTCGATCTGCACCCAGATATCCAGGTGAATGTCAGGTGGCAATTAGGTGTGGTTGGGTATACATCACCTACGGTGGCCCTGGAGGTCGCGCGACCAAACATTGCATGACTCACTGTTTTAGTTTTAATATTAATGATATGGATTTATAGTGTATGCAGTTTGTAATTGTCAAATTGCGTATAGATTTTGAAATTGTCTCCAATTGTTAGATTGCTGGAAAATTAAAATTGCGCAGCTCAATTTCGAAATCGCCGCATGCATGCCTAAAGGGCACCTTCATCGAGCAAGATCAGTCGGATCAGTATCTCGATCCCAAACCCAGTTCACCACAGCAGCGGGTGATTTATCACCGCTACTCTCACGTAGCGGTGATGTAGTCCCTCCGCTGCTGCGGTGAACTGGGTCTGGGACCGAGACTATTTAATTTTTATGGTTTTTGTGTAGAATGGTAATGCTAACGACACCGGCGATGGTTATGGCCAATGAAACTGTACGATTCACAGGTAAGTTCTGTGAATAGATTTACTGCAGGCTAAAGAGACAGCTTGGTAGTAACAATACCATACAGGAGGTACATTCACTGTCATTGTGCTAGTGATTTTTAAACTGGTCTCTCTTGCCTTCAGATACTAAAGCAGTATCAGATTTACATTTAATATGAATGCGTACCAAAATTTGCAGTGGACTAGTTCATATGTCAATTTATTTTATCCGGTGTAAGTTTCTATCTGCATGTGCTATCTATAGACAATGTCTTTTTATTTTGCTGACCAACTAAATACAACTGTGCATGAAAACCACGCCATATGATTTTGTGTTCGGTCAACCAGCAATTTCTAAACGCAAAATTGTTCATAACCCTTGAATACACTTTTCTTCCATCGGTTAATTATATTCATGAACTGCTCACGTTACCGCAACTAAATAGGTAGGTACTCTTGTGGTCGATGAACAACACATCTTAATAGAACAGGTAGGTTCGTTAAATTGGTATGATGCTGGAGTTAATGGCACAAACGCTTACATTTCCACCTAGTTCCTTCATTTGGCATCAAGCAACGCAGCAACAATGGTAAGTATCGTCAATCCCGCCTAAAGAGCCACGCCCCTCACATAGTGTAATGCTTCCACTACTTTGCCACAAGAATACTGTACCGGGTTTAAATAGCACTCTTCCAGCTATCCAGCCTCATTGGGGAATCGTGCACGTGTTACTTCGTGCCCACTTGCGGGTCTATAAATTATAACAACGACTTGTGTTATTTATAATACAGCATCATGTCTTGTAAAGTATCCGAAATTAGCACTCTTCCAGCTATCCAGCATGTTCGATCTCATCGTGCACGTGTTACTTAGTGCCCAGTGGCGGGTCTATAAATTATAACAACGACTTGTGTTATTTATAATACAGCATCATGTCTTGTAAAGTATCCGAAATTGGGTCGCTTGCACAAACGTCAAATAAAAGGAATCCGCATTAAATACTATAGAGTGTTTGCTTGTGATTATTTGAATTAAGATTCTGCTTTCTTTTCACTCTGGCTTATTTCAACATTGCCATCTCCATGGAAGGCGGTAAGTATTCCTCGTTTAGTCTCTCTGGTCTTTCAATTTCGCATTCTTATGCGCAAAAAACCACATGTCTCTCATGGATTTAAATGCTTTAAAGTCGGTAAGTTCAATTCAAGCGTCGTTAGATGTCAATTTTTTAACTGAAATATTTATTTTTCATCAATGTGCTTTTAACGAACAACATAAAGAGGGTAGGTGTCAAATATGCGCCAATGAGTGAAATTACGATTATATCTTCATTCATCCACTCGGTAATAAATAAAAGGCTGTAAGTTATACTGTAAAATCCTCGCAGTAATTTATGCGTTCTATTTCTATAACTGATTGCATTTGAAGAAGGTAACTTTTCATAGTGCTGACCTGAGGTTATTGGTTTGCGTCACTTCCTCATCTGACTCCGCGGGATTGATGACACCTCTAGTCGGTACGTGCGTACAATACCGAAGGTTTCTTGCTTGCAATTTAATCACCATAACTTTTCACATTGCATGGTGGTGCTATCATTCAGCCGGTGAGTGTCAGTAAAAAAATCTACGCTGCATTTATGTGGCCACGTCACTTTTTCATCTACCTCATTCAAACATGTACGTGGACGAATCAAATCAGCCGGTAAGTACCAAGCGCATGTTGCATGTCGTTCCGTTTTGTTTTGTTTTGTTTTTGTTTTTTTTGAGCCTGAAAACTCGTAGAAATTGAAACAGCATAAAGGTTCTCAACAACTTGTTAAAATGCGTCAATGTCTTTGTTAAAGTAATCATCTTTTATCATTTCTGTATTCTTCTTTTCTTTTCTTTTTTTTTTTGGGGGGGGGGGGGGGGGGGGGGGGGGGGGGGGGGGGGTTAGATCCGAAGAGCAGCATGCTACATGTATAAATGTTCGGGCCATTAATTACAGCATAATGAGTCTGGAGGATGGTGATTGCCAGACCAGGCTTCGAACGTCATTTTTTCATGCGCAGTATTCACTTCATTCTGGCAAACCTTTAGCCATGCTGGTTTGGAGTTACCGATGGTGCCACTTGTCATGTCATTGTCATGGGAATACGCGTGTTACGTATGTTGGTCATATAAATCAGTGAAAGCTCGAATATTAATTTGCTAAATGATGCAATTAATGGAGTATTTATATGTGCTTTATATCATATGCATGCATTGTTGGAGTTCGTTTCTTTGGCGTCAACTTTCATATTAACGTCATCGATCGATTGCAACATAATGGTCCGGCTCGATCGATACGGGAATTAACGGGCTGCAACGGAGAGTTGCAACGAGAGGACATGCATGTTTATATAGAGCTGTCTCGGGACCAACCATTTACGCTCTATAAAAACATGCATGTCCTCTCGCTGCAACTCTCCGTTGCAGCCCGTTAATTCCCGTATCGATCGAGCCGGCAGCACGCGCATACATAAATTAATGAGGAAGCGCATGTAGATGCATGCATCCACTAAAACATCTGTTGCCCGCTGTCTCACAGAGTTGCACCTGAATAAATATCCATGGCATTTAAAAAAAAAAGTGAAAACGAATTCCAATTACAGTGGTATATGGTAGTCCTAGCATCACATACACACAGGATAGGTCATCTTTGCAAGACAATGTGTATGCAGAAAAATACAGTGAAATTACATAAAATATATGTTGAATTTTTAATATACGAAATTGTGTTCAACGGATGAGTCATGTGTCAAGTCTTCTGACTGCATACAGCTATACTTGTACATGTAGTATGCATGGTATTTAAGTGTGCAGCAGGATTGAGCTATTTTTGCTATGATAACTTTGCTTAATAGTTGTATTCAGAAAATTGATTATACACTGGTTCTTAATCCTTTACATGCAAATAAAACTTACAACTAAAAAACAAAGCCGGTAAGCATCCTGTTTGTTTGCATTTTAAAACGGTACGATTTTATTATTTATTGATCTTTCACACTGCATCTTAAACGAATTTAGAGGGTAAGGATTACATTTATCATGTGCATAATACAGTCATGTAATCTTTGAATGGATGAACGCTCAACGGAAAACAACTAATAGCCGGTAGGTGCAGTATTACGTCATAGCTGTGTATATTAATGTACACTATACGTACATTGATTTGATTGAAGCCGGTAGGTGCTCTAAACTCCGGATTCCTATACTATTCACTAATTACTCATATTCCTCACCGTTGTATGCATCAACACTGAAGCAAGTAAGTATTGTAGTGTCAGGAAGTCTATTGTATAACTACGGTATAATGATGAAATAAGTATTGAAACATAATTTGAACATTAGGCTGTACACTACACCCACCCTTTTCCACTATTAAAGTGTTCCCAGTGGCACACATTTCTTTTATCCCTTTTAAAGCCTTACATCCTTTAGCTCATTTAGCTCAGTGCTCTTGAGCTCTTCATTTATATATGTCTTGCTTTGCCTTTAATGAAATCACTTCCAGTTTCACAATAGACATGTGTTTTTTATATATTCTATATTACTCATTGTATACTTTGCCCTGCAATCAACACACTGTCTGGACAGCCTGTAAGTTAAAACATGTATCTATGTATGAGCTTTTCTGAGATGTTGGATGTAGAAACGTGGCAAAGATGCTTGCTGCATAGATTTAATTTATGCATCCTTCTGTACTTGATTTGGGCTATGACAGGTATTCAAGTTGGTGAGAAGTACTTCTGGTCATTTTTCAATGCATGATATTGAATGTTTTCATACTCCTTCAAAATCATACGGCATAGCCTGTAAGTAATGATGCTTGCTTTCTGATATTGACTATGCTTAATCCCCTGAGTTCTAATTCTTCCCAGCCTGTAAGTTACTTCGGTCGCGTATTATGCAATTCAACTCATTTATTGCATTACCCATTGAATTTCAAAGTTGGTGACACCTGTAAGTGTACAATTATTAAGTATGGATGATTTTAAATTTTGGCCTGTACAGGCATCAAGCACCGTAAGCATCCAAAAAGAGTTCTGCTCAGTATGAGAATAATTTATTAACTCTGTTACTCGACTGGTTAATTTGAAGAGAGTAAGTATTGACATTTCGAGTTATAACTCTTACATTTAGAACTACATTCAGCCGGTAGGTGCCAGCTGACAATCAGATGAAATTTGACATTTCAATTGCATATTTGAAACAATATCCATAACAGCAAGTATGTCGCATGTGCAACACTTGTTCCAATAATTGAGTTTGTAAATTTCTTCATATTCTGCTGTCATCATTAACTACAACAAGACTGTAAGTTAATACAGCAATAGTATTATGGCTTATGGTAACTGAACGCTTCTTTTTTTCCATTACAAATCACTATTCAAGGCTGTAAGGATCATACCATCATCTGTATATTTCATTGATTGAATTGCTTTCACCCATTCCATCTGATGTGAATAACGCAGCCTGCAAGAGCAACTACTAAGGTCTGCTAATTTTATGTGAGTCAATGCTCTAACTTGCAACCGATCTTCAATCTCTTCAAAGTTTGAATATGCTGATGCAGCTAATTCTATTATAAAGGTAGTTTGGACGTATTGTAGTACATTTAAGTTTCGCACTGCTCTAACCCTTGTGGTTGTTCTATAAATTGATTTCATTTTATCCTTCCCATGTTTTGATACAATCTTCCTGTGTTGGCTGTTCAAGATCCAGAGAGTAAGTAATGTTTTGAATGAAAATATACTTTCTGAATGTGTTTACAAAGTTCAGAGAACAAATGATATACATTGTATGGACCAATGTCATTTTTTTTACCCTCCATGTATTGACTCCATGTGAAAAAATAAGAAAGTACGTTTTGGATATGTGATTATTGCATTATCAATTGAACTATATACTTTATTGCCACACATCATTATGTACTCTCCATATGGACAAAATTGTGATCTATGGCCAGCTTGTAAGTGCAATTGTGTTGAATGGCAGTAGGTTCAGCTGCATTATTTTATGCCTTCAACGTCACTATGAATTCATAATAAAGTCGGTAAGACTTCTGGTACTTAAAAACAGAAGATAATCACGAATGCAATTATTCACACCTAATTTGTTCTTCTGCATTCATAAGGACTCTCGGATGGTAAGAGACGCATGATGTGACAATGAGTTAACATATTTAATGACAGTATACATTTTACTTTAGTGTATTCCATAATATGATTGATAAATTAATCTTAAAACAGAAGGTTTCTTATAATCAAGGGTATAAAGCAACACATCTGTTATTGAGCTAATCGAAGCACTTATGCCAATGGAACAGGCGCTCATAGATCATGACACATACTGCAAACCATCTAGGCACAAGATACTAGCCGTTTTCCTACCAGCTAGCTAAAATTTGGAAAGATGATAGCTTTTAATGTATTCTGCATTCTTAGTACTAGGCTTTCTCAGAACATTTACCTTTAATATTTTTAGATACTTCAAATTAATAATCTTCATTATGTGTTGTAAACATTATGTTATTCTGAAAAATTTGAATGGCTTAATTAACATTGCACAGTTAATACTCCTGTTGTGCCAAGCTTATATGTTTAGTGTTTCAAGAATATGTTTATGAGTTACAATTAGTGCGGATGTAACATTTATAGTATATTATATGGAATTGTTGCAGTGTAAAGGGTCCTAACGCATGTTTTTTGCAAGATTGCATTGTTTTGGACATTCTAGAAGTCTGAAATGTCCTTTACACAGCAATTCTTATGCTTCTGGTCACGGAGTTGTGAAGGCACTGAATATTTAAAATTATCCAATGCAAGCATTAGGTTTCTATTGCTTGTTAATATATGCATTAGGTCCCTTTTCACGGTTATGTTCCCATGTAATTTTTAATTATTTTTAATCCCCTTTCTTTTCTATGTAACTAGACAACAGATAAGAAGGTACATAGAATTATACTGTAATTTATTTCACGTGATGCTGCACTGTCTATTCATTGTGCATCATTCAAATACAACATTTGGATTTAAGCCTGTAAGTTATTTTACATTGTATCTGAGGGATAAATTACAATCTTTGTTCCTAAATGATGATTTGCTGCAAATAAGGAGGTACATGTACATTAACTACAGATATTATGATGGTGTAAAATTAATCGCCCCTTTTTAAACAACTTCTGATCACACTACCATTTGCTGCAACAATCGAACTGAAACCGGTAAGTTTCTGTACAATATAACATGCAATTCATTCATCCCAATTTATATCTTCAGCAGAGCACCAAAATGGTAATGGCATTGATTTATTATAATGCTCTTACCATTGGAAATAATATGTCAAATAAATCCCTCATTATTGGTTCAGGATGTAGGTGCCACATTTAGATACTCCGTGTTCTCACCATCTTCCTGTCTATTTGAATTCCTCTAAACGTGTTTGATTACCAAGAGGGTAAGCATTGACATCAATTTCAGTGGCTTTGCAACAGTAATTATTATTTTGACCAATATTACCTCTTGATGAATAAATAATAATGAAGCCGGTAAGTTTTAGTGAGACTGTGCAGTCACTTGGAATGGTCAAGTTTCAATTTTCTATTCATTGCAACGCGATTTATGCATCCTCTATACCTTATTAAAGAAAGTAAGGTTGAAAAACTATTAATTACTGCGCAGTCACCACCATTTTTTATTTGCCATTATTAAAATTCCGTTTCATTTGACAAAAGACTGTAAGTTGCTTTTTAAGCAAACATGTATACTAATCAACAGTGATCTCCACTCCCAATGACATCGAATACTTACCTTCCAAGGCTGTAAGTAAATTTATAAAATGATGCAAGTCTCTAGCTCAAAATGTACTTTGCAATATACAATCTATAGCCTACACACCGTGAGAATAAGGTAAGCTGTACAAAACAGCAATGTACACGTATGAAGAATGTTTTATATCCTTCCTGCCCTTGTCTCCACTTCTCAACAAAATACTTGCTGCAATGGCTTGCTTCGCATTTATAATGTTTTACTTACACGTTTTCAACCATGCAGTCATCTGTATTAATGGAGGTAAGATTATCCAGAATGTAAATATAAATGTACAGCCATATCATAGATAATTTCCATTTTCTTTGGTAACAATACTATAATTATATCAAATTGTAATGTAACAGTACATCTGACACATGACTGCTAGTAGAATATAAGTGTTTGTGTTCCTTTCATAACAAAATGCATCTCTTTTATAAGTAACTGCAACTTTGAGAGTATAAACGTGGAATTGCATTATGTTGTTCATGCAGTGCATGTCGTATTTTTTTTAATGTAACCTTTTTGCCATGGTATAATTCTTTTCAAATGTAAATAGATGATGATTGGTTGGTCATACATGCATATATGATTTTTATTGTAAACAACTAGTACATGTAGTTCACTGGAGATGTTGACTACTTCTCTGCCTTAAACTCTATGCTCACAGATAATGGCATGGTATGGATATAATTGAGGCTTAGGACCATGAAACACATTGATCACTATTAATCTGGCAGCAAAGTTGAAAGTATTATTTGCTGTGATTCATTTATCTGATCTCAAGTTTACTATTGACATGCATCACAACATTTTTATGCTTAACTGAACCAACACCCACATGAAATTAATGGGTCATTGCATGGTTCAGGTAAGCATCACTGTAATGTAGATGTTAACCATTTTCACACCTCCATTTTGATTGTGTGTTTAAATTATAGTCATTTTGACAAGATAAACACATGTAGATCTTATGCTAATTTGAAACTGAAGATATTACCAGTGATGTGTGGTTGAAAGGGTTTTTACTATGCTAAGGTGGTGGTAGGTTTCATTACCCATGCAGTTAAACATTTAAAAATAAAACAAATTTCGTGTTATGAATGATGAAAGCCATCATAACTGCTGCTTTGTCTACAACAGGAGGGGCATGAGACTAGTGAATATGATTGTCATACAGAATCAGATGAAGAGGTAATTTGAGCTCAACTTAGGAATGCAAACCTGCATTCTAGCAGTTTGATTAAAAACTATTTTTTATATTGTGTCTCTTTAAAACAATGCAGATATTTGCAAAGATTCAGGGTAAGTTAACCACTTTGTGAATGTTGTATATCGGACATACTCCATCATTGTGCTAAACACTTTAATTTTTCAATATTCATGAAATGAAATTATTGTACAACAAAGCACATATGGTATATAAATTGTCAAGTTGTCCAATTCTTACATATACAAAACCCAATGCAACCCCCCCCCCCCACACACACACACACATACAATACACACATACACACATACACACATACTAAATCACAATTAGACAGCACTGGTTCAAATTCTAGCTACTAATTCAAAACTGACCTGTCCATCACCTCAATCAATTCCACATGTATGTGTACCTCGAGATGGTTATATACCTTTACAACCACGGTTTTGAGTGGTAATTTTCTATAAGACTGAGAGTGTGGTAGAGCATAACACAGTGGTGTATCATGCTTCCTTACCGACATGGCATGGCTAACTCTATGAAAATAAGAAGAGTTTTATTGTCTCCCTTCCTTTACATTTTTGGAAAAAAGACATTCGCCTAATTCATCATGCAACTGTACATTCTCCTCACAGAAGTGTTCCGAACAAACTATGCAGCAATGATAGAACAAATTAAACCGACAGAAATTTATCACAAGCTGTATTCTGGTGGCTTGATAACGCAAACAGAGAGAGATAATATTTTTCAGTATGGAGACTCAAGAAAAGGAACAACTGAACTTGTGAATGCTGTTGAACGAGCTATTGCTGCCAATCCAAGCAATTTTAAAATATTTTTGAACATTTTGAAAACAGAAAGAAGATACAGTAGACTAATTATGTTCCTGAAAGTCAATTGAAATTGTCATAGATACTGCCATACAGTTAATTGACAGTGTCATGTTATTTTGTTTTATACTCATACATGTATTTATGAAAACAGAAACCAGGTCACAATATTTTGCTAGACTAAAAAAAAAAAGTCACTTCTTACACAGTTAGATTCATGTAATGCTGAATTGCTGCCTATATTATCATGTCCTCTTCCCCGGTCCTTTTACAGCCATACATGCTCATACAACAGTGCCAATGTACAACTACTGTGGAATACAAGCTATCTATACACTTAACTTGTGCACCTAATGTGCATTACATTTGAATAGGATCTGGGGTGCATCCTTTGCCGTTAGAATGTATAAGCATACATAAAAAATCCTCTACTGAAATCCCATACTTAAAGGAATATTCTTGAAGCAGCATTTTCTAGATGGTTTTCAGTTTATTAGTAGAACAACCAATCCATTGGCCATTCTACATTTTCCACTGTACATCCATATTCTTACATCACTTCCTATGCTCTTATCCCAACCTGCCTGCGGACGTATGTCTGCAATGAGCAGCAACGATAACATTGATTTAGAACAAGTTAGGCACTGCAGGGTGCACACAGACAATACTCAGTAGTAGACAGCTCTATCAGCATTCACACAATTCTTTCCCATTACAAGAACACAGCATGCATGCAATAATCGCTCGCTCATTGAGTCATTTCTGTAGGCAGCTCTCACCATGCTGTAAACACACGTGATTCGAATTGTTTGCAACGGATATATGCTCACATATACAGGCAACTTAGTTTATCACAAAATGCAGTTAGTACTATGCAATAATACAGTCTGGTTCATTGATGCCATATTTGGCCTGGAGGGCATGCAACTGTTCTTCCCTCAGTGCGACACTTTGCTCCAATGTCCTCACCTCAGCCATTCGTCCTTCAAGAGATGAGTTCATTGAACATAGAAGGTCATCCTTCTCTTTAAGACTCTGCTGGAGTGCGCCCATCCTGGCTATCAGTTCCTGAATCGTAGATTCTGAACACAGTAGCTCTAAATCCTTTTCTTCAATATCGATTCTCAACTGCTCGATGTCTGATTTTTGAGCTGCCACTATTTGAGAGGTGAGAACTTTATTGTTCTGTAATGACTTTATCTGACTCCTGTGCGCACAAACCTCTTGTTGCAGCTTCTCATTGCTTTTAAGATGAGACTGTGCTTGGCTTTGTACTGTTTTTAGATCTGTTTGCAATGACTTGACTTGTGCAACATATTCCTTCACCTCAAAATCCCTAGCTTTCAACTTGTCTTGAAGAGACTGGACAGATAACTGCTGACTAGACAGCTGTTTAGATTGTTTCTGAATCACTTGCTGCAATTCATTTTTAATCTTTACTTGCTCTTGTACCTGGCTGTGTACAGCATTGAGCTCTGCTTGTAATGTCTGTGTTTGACTAATATAACCCTTTATTTCCCTATCTTGTACTGTCACCCTCTGTTGAATGGAGGCAAGATCCGACCCTTTGTGAGACAGTTCGGCTTCAGCCAGAGTTAATTTCTGCTTCAGAGATTCAACTTCGGCACTCTCTCTGTGGTGTAAATGTGAAAGCTGTACGTATGCTGAATAGGCCAATTTCAGATGCTGAGGCATTTTTTTTGAAAGGTGGGACGCCACGCCTTGTTTGTTTATTTTGGCGGTACACCCGACCTGCTTGTATTCGCATTCCACCATGGATAATGGGCACCTTGTCAAGTGCCTCTGCACACTGGCGCGCTGAATCCCTTTAGCATTGCACCCATTCGGGCACGGGACAGGATACCTGGGACACACGGGAACGTGATCCCTGACCACCTCAGCATACGTCCCGCTGAAGTCGAGGCAGTAGTAGTCACACCGATACGGCCTGTGATCGCATTCCGCGAAATGGGCAGTGAGATTCGCGGCCAACAGACGCTGGCCACAATCATATTTACAGGGAAAGACGGCAGAACACTGACCGGAAACGGGATCGAGATGGCGCTTCACGTCGCCCAGTTCTCCCACCCACGGGCAGCCGTTCGATAGCTCCGGACAACGAAGTTTCAAGGAGTGGACCTTTCGAAGAAAGAATTTGTCTAGTACGGTTGTGAAGTTGGAGACCCTGCACATAGGGCACACCATGGAAGGGGAGGTGTCCAGTTGTTTGCGGATGCAACGTTGGCAGAAGTGGTTCCCGCAGCACTCCGTTTGGTGCGGATCACGTAGCACTAGCAGACAAATCGGACATTTGTATTCCTCGTCTGGTGGTTCCACAAAATCGTAGTCGAATCCGTCCTGGTCCGATGCCATGGAGAGGACGATTCGAAATGATCTTAATTAACTATGGTATTATTACTCTGTACCGTATTGAATGTAAAAATAGAACGCTCACTAAAATTGTTGGGGTCCGTTGTTTTTTATAAACAGACCAGACCACTATTGGAAAATAAATATTTTGGTGATCTGCACCTCTGATCTGCAGCTGGTGGCTGCAATACTTAATGATGCCAGAAGAACACCGTTGTCCGGTACATACAGTGTACGTTACATCAGTGCAGCTCAGTACATTGCATACGCGGCATTACGTGCACTTGTACTCATACATATACATCATGATACACTTTGTGAACACATGTCGGATTTAGTTGGGCGTAGCCTGACCTTCGCGTTGTGGCTGAAGGTCCGCCCTTACTGGATTTGCATCCATCTGATAGTGTGATTGTGGTCATATGTGATAATCGCCCACACTCACTAAACGCAAAGGTCCGGGCTACGCTGTATATATATATATGTCGGATTTACTTGATACTATGAGCTGTGCATTCATGAATCATATAGCAGTTTGAATCAGGGTGCACTTTGATATCAGTTGACAATTGTGCATGGAAAAGGTGTGTACCCCCCCCCCCCCCACCCCCCCCCCCCCCCCCCCCCCCCCCCCAATGGTTACAGTGTATCAGATACACGTATGCCTCAGATGGCCCACATCCACATTTGGGAGATTCCACGTAAGCACCATGCAAATGATTTTAAGGTGTGGGCACCTTACAGAACAAAGTCGTCCGAATGACCTACACAGTAGAGTACATGTCTCATTTGGTGAACATGTACCCAAATGCAAGCCGATCGGTTATGAGCAATCGTGGGAAGTGCCAGTTCCCTTACAAGAAAGTAAATATCTGAATTTGCTTACATACATTCTATGCACTTCAGTGCATGCAATATCTGGCTGTGGCACCAATTTAAGGTGTGCCTACATAGCTGGACTGTGCATCAGGATTCAGTCTTCTCTAGCAATCTGCAAACTAGTAGGATCATGTACAGCAATACCGTGCAAGGTACGGTACAGGCATGCTGCCTCGTATGCGTTTATGCACACACCTTCAGTACAGTACATGTACATATAGAATTCGTTAGTATAAAAGTTCACCTTTCCTTATGCACATGTACATCTTGACAACGCTCAAACCTCGCCACTCGCCTGTACACACGAATCGTACGATCTGTGATATAAATTCTACTCTGGGTGCAGATCGACCACGACTGAATGGACAAATTAAGCCCACCACTTCGACTACGAGTAGCAATTTTGACTAAGCAAGCATCCACTTGATGCATGCGTAGACGGACTGTCTGCATTATCAACATCACTTAGGAACAGGAATAGTCTCCACTCAAATTTAGTTCCTCTTTGGGCACTGATGTTGAACATTGTAATAACATTCACTTCCGGAAACGAAGAACACACATGCATATACATACAATGCCTTTTGTCTTCATTATCTGACTGCTCTTCCAAATGAATAACAACAACGAATACATTATGTTCTCCAATGTTCTTGTGCTCCCAACAGGTGTGGATGCAACAATGCAACACTGATTAAAGGCAGAGCAATGGGGACCATTAGTGAGTCTTTCACAAACTGAAGCGATGCTGAAAGACTCCTCCATTGCTCTGCTTAAAGCTTTCATAGGGACAACACTGGCATTGCATTACTTTAACGTGTGGTGATCACACTTGAGTACAAAACCTACAGTAGTAATTTAATGAAACCAGAATCATATCATGCTCTGTGCCGCTCCAATCCCATTTTCATTATTTAAATTAGATTGCCAAAATAGTGCAAGTACAAACAGCTATGAACAACACCAACACAAACATCACCAACGATGATTGCACTAAAACTAGAATTTTGCAACATCTGTCATCACACACACACGACTGGCCTCAAATCAACTCTTACGAGTCTTCATCATCAGGGTCACTGGTAGGTTCAGAAGGAGGTTCACTTAGAGGACGTGGATAGCGCACACCCTGGTAGGAAGCGGGAGGTTCGTTAAACATGACCACTGTAAGCATACATGCATATATTGATCCCTGAAATGGTACGATGCCCATCTTTCCACAACGGCAATGCTTTGAGAATAATCAGAACTGATTTAATCCACATATAATACTAGATGTTATGCACACTGGGAAAGAGATCATAGAGAGATGTGTGTGCACCCTGCATAAATTATGATTTCACACCATACGTTGTTAGACCACAGATGTTCTACTGTACATTTAGGCAACGTACAGCACATGTACATGTATATCTTAGCACCACAGATATCCTGCATGTGGCTTACAAAAGACAACATGCAATGTTTCAAGTCCACTGATCATGTACATGTATGTATATCACTCCCCGCTACACTGTACACTACCTTAACACACCCGTAACATAAGGACCGATGATGTACATGTATGCGGATGGATGTGGATCACATATCTGTAAATGCCACACTCACCATAACTGGGGTGATTGTTCCTGATGTGGATACCTTCCTAGTCTTGTAGTAGTTGGGATGAAGGCACTCGAGAGCCTTCCGACGAGCACTACGATAGTACTAAGGAGAAGCAAGATATCAGTGAATGACGATGATCAATCGCCAGAAGGTCAGGACACTGGAGCAACCCCGCTTGCCACAGTCGCAGTATCCACTGCCTTTTCAGAAGGCTTACCTGCCCTAATGTCTGCCAATCCAGCAGGTCACTCAAACGCTCTGTTCTGTTTCGCTGGATGATTCGTTGACGTCTCGATTGACTACAGAAGTCAAACATGAACTATGTATGCAGAGAGCATGTGAGTGAACCACATCACCAAAGACAGCTCCATACATGTGTACAGGTCATCAACAAACCTAAAATATTACTTATCCCAGGGCATGTAAAGTACATGTAGTACATTACATGTACTGTACAATCTACCAAGACAACAGAAGAAAGTGCGATCAAGTACGCATTATACATATTTAACATTTTCATTTTTCATTTTCAATCACCCACTGCAAATGGCGTGATTCTGCAGGCAAACATTTGGCACAGGCAGTGCCACTGATATAAAGCAGGGAAATCACATCACCCATATCACCCCAGCCCACCTTACTTGTCATCCCGACACATGCCCAAAACACTGCTAGTAAGATCGCTGTTTGAGCTCCCAGCACCAGGATTCTTGACAAGAGGTTAATTAACAATTTGTCTTTAAAATGTTTTTTTTTAATTTACAAAATAAAATATATAAAATGTAAATAACTTCCATCAATAAGATGAACTGTCTCCTCGTGTATTGAATATCCATTTTCCCTAGAGTCACAGTGCCTACTACTAATATCTTACTCACAGACACACAGCCTTTTGAATACGTTACAGTGCCGTCCACCCACAAGTTCACACTCACACGCGAGTCGCTCGCGAGTCATGTTTGAGTGCATTAACGACTCGCGAGTGCGGGTACAGCGAGTGCTACTCGTTCACTCAACAAAACGATTTACGGTATTGCCGGCAGTTGATTGCAAGTTAGTTTGGCGTGGTTGGTATGTACTCCAATGGTTTGATTAGTTGTGGTGACGAAACGTGAGCCACGGCTTTATGCTGTGCATATTACAACCAAATGCACCTCAAGAGTATATTGACATGTACGTACACTTCGATTGACAGTAGTCCATGGTGGCACGAATGGCCCCAACCATAGTGGCAGAATGACGTAGGGTGGAAAAAAGCGACGAGCCTACTAATGTACCCACACATATATGCTAGTTGTAACAAGCACAACAACATAGCTACTGACATTTGCATTCAAGCTCCTACAAAGACTGTCCCTACAAAGGTAGCAACTGGCATAAAGGAGCCACGTGATGAACCAAGACAGAAGAGATATCCTCTAGTGGCGGATAGAGGGAAGGAGGGGGGGGGGGGGGTTTGAGACAATATTTAGTATCAATTTTCACCATATATGGTCCTCTGTATCCGCCCCTGTCCTCACTGGTTGCATAGATCTCATCCTGACAGCCAAGTAAGATGAGTGCATTTAGAGGATAGATGAGTAGTGTACAGTAGCGTAGTAAATTTCATATAATGGTGTTATAAGGCGTGGACAAAAAACATCTTACTAGAGGCCTGTGCATATATATCCACGGTTACCCATAACTGAAACCAATCTACAGTCTATCCAATCCGAGAGTACTATGTGGGCAGACTACTATACCACTACGTGTATCTGAGCGATGTGATATCACTACTACAATGGGAATTCTATCATTTTACTGATGACACGTACATCGGTTCAGGACAACAAAAGATGAGCTTGGAGTAAGCCTACTGTACTGGTACACCCAAACACTGCAGTACAAAACTGCACTGTAGGCAAAGTACTGCACACAACAAAAGCTCATCCCACCCCAATGCCCCAATCCGACTCACATTTGTCAGCTGTTGGACTGACTCCTCAACACTCTTAAACTTTCGATCGACAATGTATATTCCGTAAGTGGCTGGATCTGCGACATGTTGGGCAATGAAGCAGCCGAATCCAGAGAGGTTGGTGGTGACCGATGGAATGCCCATGACTGTGCACTCAGCTGAGGCAAAGGAAAAGAGGAACATAAGGAACACTCCAAATGTTTAGAGACCTGCTTTGCAGTGATGATGATTAAAACAAGTTCACGACTGACAGTGAAAAAAAAAAAAAGAATCCTTTTCCATACAGAAGTCAGTAAAGTGTGTGTGAACGTAAAAAAGCAAGTACAGGTACTGTTCTAAGGTAAGAAAGCACACCATGTGTTTGCCATGGTGGATCACTCCCATGTGATGCTACATTAACTGTAAATGGTAACAGTGTACAGTGGATCTACGTGCATGCAGTATCTGACTGCACACACACTTTTTTTTTTTACAAGTACATGTCCATGAAGTGACTGTACAAGGCTATGCCGTACAGCTCCCAAAACAACAGTGTAGTCCAACAACCTCTCCATAGCGCCCAGTGCATACACTACAGCGTACCAGGTGTGTAGCCCCATGGCTCATAGTAAGAGGGAAAGACGCCAAGATGGCAGCCCCTAACAAACTCTTCATAGTCCATCTTGAACAGCGGATTGGTGGGAGATAGGAATTCCGGATGAAACACAACCTGAATGGATGAAGAGAGTGTGTGGAAAAAAAAACATCCAAATACATGTAAATGTAATGTACATGTATGAGGCGGTCAACAATTGGACGACCTTGCCAGAATACAGGGTAAATATACATATATTATAATATGAAGATGGTGGCTGATGGTCCCCCTAAGTATGCTAATAGCCACATAATAGCACAATGCGCAATACAATACCCTCCAGCATGCAGTGTCAAATCTATTAAATTCACCCACAACCCCAACTTTTGATAGGCCTCTGGCCAATACACATGTACTAGTTACTAGTACATGTACATGCAACAACATATGTACATGCTCCACTTGCAGCTCCAGCCACCACCACGACCCCCAGTATAACAATTCAACGAACGGATACAGTATGTCTAAGTGTAACAAAGTACTTATACAGTATCAAAACAGAAGCAACCATGCTATTAGATTCACCTGTAACCACAACGTTCCACAGGCCTCTGGCCACTACACATTGTACAGCATCCAGTGTACATGTAATGTACTTGCAACAACACATAGCGAACAACAGGACCATCAGTATAACGAAATGATACAGTATGCATGTTACAACACAATAACGTGTTTATTTTATTGAATGTTCATATGAACTGGAGCAGAACATGCTACAAAACAGCATCGTAGTCGCACTACATCCAGCAAATTATCACAACGTACTTTGACGCGGTCCTCCTTTTGATTGAAGAGATGTATTCTCCTGATGTGTTGGAGCACTGGGTCCACACTGTCGTCAACGACATTGTGGGTGACAACCGGCGGGAGGTTTGGCCTCTGATACCAGGGGAAAGAAAGGCCACATTAAAACAATGATTACACCCACAAAATCATGTACCAGTGGGCTAAACACAGTCATGTACCAGTGGGCTAAACACAGTCATGTACCAGTGGGCTAAACACAGTCATGTACCAGTGGGCTAAACACAGTCATGTACCAGTGGGCTAAACACAGTCATGTACCAGTGGGCTAAACACAGTCATGTACCAGTGGGCTAAACACAATCATGTACCAGTGGGCTAAACACAGTCATGTACCAGTGGGCTAAACACAGTCATGAACCAGTGGGCTAAACACAATCATGTACCAGTGGGCTAAACACAGTCATGTACCAGTGGGCTAAACACAATCATGTACCAGTGGGCTAAACACAATCATGTACCAGTGGGCTAAACACAGTCATGTACCAGTGGGCTAAACACAGTCATGTACCAGTGGGCTAAACACAGTCATGTACCAGTGGGCTAAACACAATCATGTACCAGTGGGCTAAACACAGTCATGTACCAGTGGGCTAAACACAGTCATGTACCAGTGGGCTAAACACAGTCATGTACCAGTGGGCTAAACACAGTCATGTACCAGTGGGCTAAACACAATCAGAGCCACAGCCACATCTGTACTCAGCAATCACATCAACACATAGAAACAATTATGTTACTATATGTAATCCAATTAGAGCACAGACCACACTTACACATTCGTGCTACATGTACACACACTGTACACACACGTGCAAATGCAATGCTGTACACATTGCAACACACCAACAAGAAGCAGAAATGCTATTTGACATACATACATGCACATGTACAGTACATGCATTGTAACACAAGTACAGTACCATACATGACATGCATACAGTACATGTATAAACCAGCAGACCAATGACATCATGCGTCAGTGGACACTGTACAACCATGTTGATGGTACTGCAAGAGCAAATACACACAAAGCCACACATGCAGACAAGTACACATACACACCAGAGGCAAACACATAAATGTACATACAGTTGTAGGACTCACTTGCAAGGCATACATACACCTCTTCAGAGTGATCTCATCCTTCTTGTCCAGCAGTGAGTCATAAGAGGGCATACCACCCCTGTGGGGGACACACCATTTGAGGCAAGTGTCCCAAGCACCCACAGCAGACTAACACAGGGAAAAAGTTATAAACATCCAGCCTGGATATTTTTAGGCTGGTTTTAAACTAAAACCCATCCTGGAATGGAGCAAATAGCGTAAAAACCATCCTGGGATTGAGCGTCCAGGGTGGGAATAGATATGGTTCCACCCTGGTTCTGTCGAACAAAAACCATGTTGAGGTAATAATCATATTCATACTTCAACATGGGTTTTGTTCGACGAAACCAGGGTAGAACAACATGGATTTTACACTATTCCCATTCAATCTTTATGCTATTAGGATGGGTTTTTGTTAAAAACCAGCCTAAAAAATCCAGGCTGGATGTTTATAACTTTTTCCTGTGTAAATGTATACATTGACACTTGTACATACAGTACTCCCATCCACCGCGATGCTTCTACATGTATCCACCATACACTGTCCTTATCCACATCCGTACACAAGATACACACATAAGCAAACGTCATCTGTACGATCAATATTACAGGTAAGCTAACAAGCATGGGCTATGTGCACGCATGGCTAGCCCACTTCGGGTACAGTATATCTCAGTAACGTAAACGTTATTCTTGGGGAGGATAAAATGTGTTCACAGTAGTACAAATGACCATAGATTGGATCGCAAAGTACAGAGCATCTCAACACACATCAAAAGTTACCATGGAAGCTGTTCAAATATACACTGCCAAATGTTGTGTGCTGCAGAGAAGGAGTGCAAACATTTACCTCAACGCAGCTTCGAAGATTTTGTGGCCGATCTTGGACTGGATCTCGTCAACAGCTTCTCTGTGAACAAGTAATAAGGGTACTTAGAGATGATGTCGCTCAATTAGACTACGCTATTCATGTACGTTCCAGTATGTTAGAGCTAAAAATAGAATGGCACACAGCTAGGAAGGAAAACAAAAGTAACGTACACAGTACAATTTATTGAGTGTTAATGACACCAACAACTGGTGATCTGTAAGGTCACATAGAGATAGCACATGAAATTGAAAAAAAAATTAAATTGCTACGTATCAAGCTTGAAACTACGGAGTGGTAGTGTGCAACATCGTGGAACGTCATTAAAGCATATTACACGCTACTTATTCCAGTCCATGAATACATGTGAAACACACACACACATACACACACACACACACACACACACACACACACACACACAGATTTGATTATAGAACACCCTGTTAAATCATGTGTAAATACATGAACAGTATACAAGGCAAATAAATAGTATGACCTGTCCATATGTGGGAGAGAAATCATTCTGTTCAGTTAAAGCGATTAACTAGGGAAAAAGCCACGCAGCGAAAGTTGAATTTGAATTCAAACGTCGACATTTAATATCAGACAACAATTTTGGCAGATCAATGACATTATCGATACAGCCATTGAAATAGAATAGATATTCTTTGTTACAGAAAGTCACCATTGAAAGTTATTTGAAATAAATGAACCCACAAACACCACCATTCCGACACTACTCACCTGAGCTGTTTGGTGATAGCCTGGCCTTTGAGAGAGTCCACATTAAAACTATTGGTCTTGGTAGGCAGGATGATGAAGGCGACCACGGTGATGTCGCTGTTGGATGACTTGAGGTAGTGGTTCAGTCTTGCCAGCGATTCCAGGAACAGATCAACGCCCTTGTTAGAAAACTCGTACCTGTGTTTTTGTTGTGGACGCAGGTATCAGAGTGTAGCATGCACATGTGTGTACTAGCAGGCCATATACTGCAAGATCATGAAACAACAGTCTCTTGCACATAACTAAATACATGTGTACACTATTAAGTATTAGACTATAGCATAATGGAATCTCGCAATCTGATTGGTCGATAACAGGTACCTTATTTCGTGTAGGAACCTCGTTAGCCTAATTGCGTCCTCTAAATGCCAGCGGGCAGGTATTCTACGGTAAAATGCCAGCGGGCGGGTATTCTATGGTAGAATACCCGCCCTCTGGCACTTAGAATACCCACCAAGAAGATCCCGTTGCTACACAAAAACTGCGCTTGCACAATGGATAATTGTAACAGCATTGGTTACTATAAACGTAAACATGCTCGTTGCTATAGTCTAAATCAGTTAGATACTGTCACCTTCGTGATCTACGTGATTTAGAATACCCTCGGGTATTCTAAATCACGTAGATCCCTCGGTTCCAGTATCTACATGTAACTATTATTTAGACATACATGTACATGTACATTCACATGCGCAGATGTACAGTGTACGGTGTGCCTAGTACTTGGTGCTTACCTTCCTGCTATGAAGAAGTACAGTGTCTTATCCAGGTCGAAGTCATAATGTCTAAAAACATACAAGAGTAAGATTATCAAATCATCATCCCACTACCAAACTAACAGAGACGTACAGTGTACATGTACGTTCAGTTATGCAACCCATCACCTCAGCTATACACTGTACATGTACTGTACAGTATATCCTCCATACATGTATGTATGCACACAGACAAAATCATGGAATGAATGGAGGGAGGGGTTGCTTGTATGGCTAAAGTACAAGTAATAGCTCACCCATAGAAGTGTCCTCTGACAAAGTCATGAATCTTGTCCTTGGCTTTTGCATGTAAATTCTGGAACTCGTGCATGGCACTAACGAAAGGGAAAGAGTTTCAATGTGCAGTGCAGTGTGCACACGAGCTCTTGTAACAGTTAGATGTCACTACACAGTGCCATAAATATAGGTTAGCTGACAAGCTCTTGTAACAGTTAGATGTCACTACACAGTGCCATAAATATAGGTTAGCTGACAAGCTCTTGTAACAGTTAGATGTCACTACACAGTGCCATAAATATAGGTTAGCTGACAAGCTCTTAGATGTCACTGCACAGTGCCATAAATATAGGTTAGCTGACAAGCTCTTGTAACAGTTAGATGTCACTGCACAGTGCCATAAATATAGGTTAGCTGACAAGAGGATGCATGAATATGCCATCCCAGAACTACAGCCAAACCAGCGAACTGTATATGGTGAATTGTATACAGCGTGGCTTCAAAATGAATAGAGAGGGACAAGGGCCACATGTGGTAATTACACTCCAACAGTGTGATGATCCTGGTCATGTAATGTGCACTTGTAAGATAGCACACACACCACACACACACACACACACACACACACACACACCACATCTACAGTGTGATCCTTCCCCAATCAAAGTAGCAGTTCACAGCCATATATATTACCGAAACGTAGTCCTTGGTACATACTTTGGCTTTTGACAACTATCTTTACGCAGACATACAGTGCCACCAATCAATACCCACACATTGTGGTAGGGCGTCTGTGTAACACACATCCTACTCACATTAACCTTGTCATACTGTACCCTGTTTCAATGGAAATCTACACCTTTGATCACTCCACAACAACTTAATGCGTTTAGCTTACACTTGCAGCAAGTCACTGAATTAAATTAACAAATGTACGGAATTTAGCGCAATGCATATTACACAGCACATACCTGAATTTAACCACGTTCAATCCATTTGGAAGGATAAGATCTACAAGATATGCAGCCTCATAACATAAAATAGCATGTGACACCAAACACACGTGTACACACAACACGTACCATATATGTACATGTACATGTACACTGTACCACACGCCTACAAACACCTGGCTCCAAGCACACACACACAACACACTCACGCACACTTCGTGCACAATTGATACATTTGTGCACATGAACAGTGCACCTGTACTGTCCATGTGGGCGCCAAAATACGTAGGTCCATACACATTGTGTTCATGAACGTACAAGCGTACATCGCAGCGACTTCCAACAAGCACTCACCTGCCTTCCTCTTGAGCAGGTGCTCAGCCTCATCAGCCGTAACCTGGGATACGGTTGTGAAGACGTGCGCTGCATGCACGGCTGCTCTCTCAATGCAGTAGCGGTGGTATATCTGACGATCTCCGGCCTCCTGTTGGCAGTGAAGGAATTAAGGAATCATCGCCATATATCGTGCGCAATGCAACATGTCTTCGGATCAAGATAAGATGTGGGCACGACATAAGCGAGAAGGGTTTTATTGTATGGTACCTTCTCAGCTTCAAACCAGAAGATAGTGCAGAGCAATCAAATTACACACAATCTGGCTTATTCCTGCAATGCTGCAACTGCACATGCCGCCAGACTAACAATAAACTTGTTTGTGGCAGTCAAAATACTGTACTGGTACAATACTGCACTAAAACATAATTGGTCTAACACACAGCAAGGTTATGGACCCAATCCAGTTGTGGGGCGCGATTGTACCGCAATCCAACACAGTGCCAGCTCAAAACGCTCACCTTGTCCACATTGAACTGCAGTGCGTCCCATCAGAGCCATCATGAAACAGAATGATAACGGTTCCAATAAATACCACATACTGTATTTACATGTGCTCAGTGTACATGTCTACAAACCTCAGCATGAACGTGTACACATGCTGCCCTCATATACACATAGCTAACACTAGTATGAATACAATTCATACTGGTCAGCCACTCCACATGCACATCAATAAACATAGAGCATTCACATGACCTTAAGCTCAACAGTATACGTGCTTGTACATTTGATACGAACCACTTGTGATGGCACACACTGTACACATTCATGCACACACACAACACACGCATACACACATGCGTGTACCTGTATGTGTGTGTTTGTACGCACGCGCACACACACACACACACACACACACACACACACACACACACATACATGTACACACACACAGATGCACACACAGATGCACACACAGATGCACACACAGATGCAAACACAGATGCACACACAGATGCACACACAGATGCACACACACATACACACACACACACACACACACACACACACGCACACACGCGCGCTCACATGAGGCAAGTTGTTGTAGAAGTCAATGCTGGCTGCACAGAGGTACCTTCCAAGGAGAGTGGCGTGAGTGGTGAAGATTGTGGCAACAGGACAGTGACGCAGCCGAAGCAACAGCAGGCCAACTCCCGTAAGCCACTCATGGAAGTGGCCCACGAGGAGAGGGGAGGGACCAGGAAGACGAGACGCAAACTGCAAAAGTATGCATGTTTAAAATACAAGCAGAAAACCCCCTAGGGGACCTCCTCAAAACCCCCTAGGGGACCTCCTCGAAACCCCCTAGAGGACCTCCTCAAAACTAAGACAATAGCACATCCCCTTCTCCGACATCCCTCCCACCATCTTGAAGGACACACACCCAGAACAAGGCCTAATGCAATGGAGTGATTGGAAAGCATATTAGAAAGCTATGCACAGTGTGTGTCTTAACTGCATGTGAAGCAGAACGAGCTCTCTGCCTAATTAGAGTGTAATGATTATCTGACCCGAAAGATATCGACATGTGCACTACCCCAAACGTGCAAGCACATTCGAGAACACAACACAGTGCACATGTACCTGTACATGCAGGTATGAGTGCTGTACATGTGCACATGTACCTGTACATGCAGGTATGAGTGCTGTACATGTGCACATGTACCTCCTGTACATGCAGGTATGAGTGCTGTACATGTGCACATGTACCTCCTGTACATGCAGGTATGAGTACTGTACATGTGCACATGTACCTCCTGTACATGCAGGTATGAGTGCTGTACATGTGCACATGTACCTCCTGTACATGCAGGTATGAGTGCTGTACATGTGCACATGTACCTCCTGTACATGCAGGTATGAGTGCTGTACATGCAGGTATGAGTGCTGTACATGCAGGTATGAGTGCTGTACATGTGCATCACAGTGTGCACCAGCCAGTTACATCCGGTTATGTGCAAGCTTGCTGGTCGCCACCTTACACACACACACAGACACACACACACACACACACACACACACACACACACACACACACACACACACACACACACACACACACACACACACACACACACACACACACACACACACACACACACAGACACAGACACACACACAGACACACACACACACACACTGACACACACACACACACACACACAGACACACACACAGACACACACAGACACACACACAGACACACACATGCACTGCACATGATCAGTTGAATATGCCCATCTGTATACAAAAACAGTGGTCATTGAAAATCTAGCATCAGCAACATTCAAGTGAGAAACAATACACATGTACATGTATGCGCCTGCACCATGTATATCTATACAGAGTCCATACATTATACTTGCATAGGCATGGTGCCATCAACAACAACAACAACAAAAATAATAATTAATAAATATGCATGCATGTACAAGTACATGTACTTGTCTACATGCAGTTGTCTGTAGAAACCTCACCTCACTGATGAAGAGGTACACGAGGTGGCCAAACACAAGGGCATCTCTGGACTCCTGGTCATGATCGGGTATCCCAATGTGAGCCAACTCCCATAGCTCCCTTTTCCACTGGTCCAGTCGACTGTAGGCAGACCCCAGGTCAAACAGTACTACCTGGTGGACGCAATAGCAAGGACAAACTCCTCACCAAGTGACACTCAAGTAACACATTGCGCACACGCACACGACACAAACAGTATTGGCTCTTCGCAACCTGCCATAAAGTGCACGGTCAGATGCATCGCATCTTCAATCCAACTGATAACAATTGAATATTATTTATGTAATTGACATCACTAAATGTTCGTACATTGAGGTATCAGACAAGTAAGACTGTTGAGCCTTGCCATCTAATGCTACAGTTCAGTGTACACATAGTTACACTATCCCCATCCCCATTACTGCTGCAGCCAAAGGCTCGTGTTATCGCTATCTGATTTCTACTTATCAACCGGTGTTTACACAAAAAACACACGCTTCTTTGCCTTCTGACTGGTCGTCTTTATCTTCAAGACTGGATCCTTTTAGACCAGACATCCTCACCGAACGTGCATACAATTGAGCGGTCATGTGACTAAATCGATTGGGATTTCCAAACGATATGGTTTTCCTGAGTGATCATGTTTTGCATGTTTCTGCTGCAGCCTTAAACCAAGAAATACGTATATAGTAGGCTAGTTTGTGCCTTGTTTTGAAATGATTGCACCGCTCGCAGGCAAACATCAAAACTGCAACAAAATGAAGACACACGTACGTGTCATTGTTCTCCTGTTCACTAAACCACAGCATTAATAAACCACAGCATTAATAAACCACAGCATTAATAAACCACAGCATTAATAAATATTATGTTTTGACTACATGTGTGAGTGGTTTTATTTACTTAAGACACCAATTCAGCCAAACAAAAACGAAAAATAAAAATAAATAAAAACAGCATACAACACGCGCACACCACACCACATGTAAACACACTGCTTACCTTGGGGTAGCCATCAATGAGCCACCTTCCAAATACAACCTGCAAATAAGCAACAGTTGTAACAATAGTGCAGTTGTTCGTTCCAATTAGCGTGGGCGGGAGGACTGACCAACGTATGTTCCAAGCCTCATCATCAACACATGCCATGTGCATACATCTTAAATACCTACATGTAACTACGGTACACACACACACACACACACACACCTACCTTCACACCTACCCTCACATCACACACCTACCCTCACACCTACCCTCACATCACACACCTACCCTCACATCACACACCTACCCTCACACCTACCCTCACATCACACACCTACCCTCACACAACTACCCTCACACACCTACACACACACATCTAAGCAAATAAACCACTCTGTTGAATTCATCCTCCCCACCCCCAAAACCTCACTAAAATCATAGATTACCCTGCATTTGACCTTAATGAAACTTAACCCTTGGCCTACTGTACATCCGCCCCCATAAACCCCTCACTCCATAGACCTCATCCCATACCGCTCATCCCATACCCCTCATCTCATATCCCTCAACCCATAGACCCCTCATCTCATCCCATACCCTCTCATCCCTCACCTTAAATCCCTGGCTTCTGAGTGATGTAATGACCTCTTTTAGTACCGAGAACTCTGGCTCCATGACCTCCACTTCAAGTCGGACACAGGCCTCATTGTAGGGGCCAATCATACAGTACTGGTCACCTAACTCAGCAGTGCTGACGTGAGCCTTGGTACGTATCACTGTGTAGATGCCTCCAACTGTGCTTGTATGGGTGTGTGTGTGTGTGTGTGTGTGCATGTGTGTGTACAGTGTGTGTGTACGTGTACGTGTATATACATGTGTGTATGTATGTGCATATGTTCGTATGTGTGTGTGCGTGAAGGTACATGGTGTACAGTTTATGTACAGCAAATGCGTTTGTGCACATGAAGGTGTGCGTCATTTGGAAGCATTCATACATGTGCTGTAGTGTGCATCAATGAGTGCGCTTGATTGTGCACACAAACACATACATTAAATAGTTTGGAGAAAAAACCAAAGCAGATGTACATGTGGTGCCACCAAAGACTACACAAACATAACAGACAACCCACTCAACTCCACAACACATTCAGACACCCATGGCGACCTGGACAATGGGAGGAGGGGCAGCTACATGCACCCTTGCTGTGAATGAAGCGTAATACGGCTACCTTCCCCGGCTATCTTCCCCGGCTACCTTCCCCGGCTACCTTCCCCCGCACTAAATACATGTAACTAGCTAGAGCCAACCTGGTTAAATCTGCTAATGATCGGACTAAGATAGGGAATGGTCATTCTAGGCAACTCAGTGCAGTCCCTCACGTGCAATGGACGTGACAACAGTGAATCCCCTCAAATACTAGGAACACAACTTACACGCAAACCATAGATGGTACTACGATGTACTACTACCCAATCACATCCCATAAAGAAAGCATTTTGCCAAGCCGTTGAGAGCGCGAAAGGAAGACGGTGTCAAGAAAAATGAGAAGTGGTGTTGAGTGAGTGGAACCTAAGATGGCTAGGCGAGGTTAGTTGGGGCCGTCTAACGTATTGCATACGACTTGAGTAAGCGGAAACACGTGTTTACACTGTGTAACCAAATTGTTCAAACCGCAAAGCAATCGGTATGTCAAAAACGCCTCCAAAGTTCACGAAAATGTGCATATTGGAACCCAGTTGCTTTCAGGTCGTCTAAACACTCGTACCCAAAGCACCTGCCCAACCTCTCGACACAGCACACCACAGCAAACAATACAAAACCAAGGTACTGAAGTGCGCGCTGTCGAGTTTCTCGTAAAACACTTTACGTTGCATACACGCTTCGCCCGGCCTACAAACGTGCAGCCAAAAGCATGCCAGCGGACAGAGTAAGGTGCACGTGCGTTTGACATGAGAGCAAAGTCCCGAGGAGCGGGAAGACAACTCACCCTTATTGGCGACCTCCCAAGCCACCTCGAAGGTGAAGCGAAAAGGTTCTGCAACTTCATTGACGAGGCTTTCGCCCAGGGAACGCAGGTCGAGCGGTTGTTGCTCCGTGGTCATCTTCAACTAAATCTGCGCCCACGCAACACGTGACTTAATATTTATACTGTTTTGTTTTACAAGTCCCCAGGAAGCGACTTTTTTTTTGATTTTGCTTACATTCTTTACCTTCTCGATGCAACACTAACTCAAAGAACTGAAGGCGTAATTAACTATACTCCTCACACTCTTTGCAGATGATTTAATTCACTACATTATTCTGGAAAAACAAACAAAAACCGCACAATTCAAGTTATTAGTACATATGCGCCACACAAGTTCCCGGTTCCTGAACTGATTAAAAACCTATAATGGTTCCATTTCATTATTCAACTCTGACTATTGGTGAAACAGAAACACAATCACGGTCATTGCCATTACGCAACCAAATGTTTTCAACACTGTTACAGGATTGAAGCAACTAACAGACTGGCTATTCGTTGCTTACATCCTGTAAAAATGTTGAAACTTTTGATTGCCGTGTACAATACAACATGTCGACTCTTCCATGGATCTCATCAATATTGCACAAGTGTTGCTGAAAAATGTGCCTGTTGTTTAGTGCTATCACCCATGCACGCTCAAAGGAAATGGCACCATTTCATCATCTGCGGGTTTATTTCACAAGGCATGTTACATATGCTACTTGCAAACGGATTAGAAATCATATAAACAGCAATTGAAATCAATGCTCTACAACTACGTATACCAGTATGATTAACTACAGTTCCAGTATACCTAAACAGAGTACTTCAATACACTGTGCTCGTCATAGTTAGCAACATACAAACTATTGGTTCTGGAATCCAGTGCTAGGCCGAAGGGCTTATTCAGGTCACCTAGCATAGTGTGGATTTTGCTTCCTTGAGGATCAAAAATGGAGATGCAATTGCCTTCATATTCACTGACAAAGCTGTAACCATCACTATCAATAACAATTCCTCGGGGGCCCTTTAGATCTCCATACTTCCTGACGTAGACACCTTCCCTGGTGAAGACCTTGATTGCATTTGAATCAGAGGCTGCAACATGAATATTCCCCAGAGGGTCAAATGCAAGGCCATATGGTGACCTAAATCTATGGTCGCCAGTAACACAACCATAAATGGTGAGTATATTATCTCCATTACGGTCCAATACATTAATCTTGTTGCCTGAACAATCAGACACATAAATTCTATAGTGCTCATCAACAAGTACTCCAGCAGCTCCGTTGGTTGAATACTTATTGATGAAAGTCCCTTCTAATGTCAGCCTTTTAATACAATTATTGCTTTTGTCAGCAACATGCAATACGTTTTCTTTAACAACCATGTCAAATGGATAATCAAATTGATCATCATTGTTACCATGACAACCGATAGTTTTCTTCAGATGACCTGTTGCATCAAATAAATAAATGCAGTCGTCATATGCTCCTACATAGAGGTCTCCATTATCTCTGATGGCAACACAATATGGAGCACTGGAGCACTTGATCACTTGTTGGACATTAACTAAGGTACTGTGGTCATATTTGTGTAACACATTAATGTCATGTGGGCTGTTCAATACATGTT
Organism: Ephydatia muelleri; assembly: GCA_013339895.1. Lineage (NCBI taxonomy): Eukaryota > Metazoa > Porifera > Demospongiae > Spongillida > Spongillidae > Ephydatia > Ephydatia muelleri. The sequence continues at coordinate 10,978,775 of JABACO010000003.1, read as the reverse complement.
GACCATCCAATGTGATGAGAAGCTGATGAGGACCAGTAGTGAGAGGGATGAGGGTGGTGGTGTAGGTACCATCCCCATGGTCCTCCACCTCTCCATGCACAACTGCTCCAGTATTGGATCTCATCTCAGCCTTCATCTGCAGACCACCATGTGGGTACACTGTCCCCTTTGAGGTCTTGCTCTGTACCTTAACATGGAAACCACACTTCACCTTGGCTTCTGATGTGGATGTCCATGTGCTTAAAGATGGAGATGGTGCTGATAAATCAAAAATGGAACCAAATTTGGACAGTTCTCTTATAAGTCCATCTGTTTGCACAATAGCAGATATATCATCATGTGTGTTAGGAACAGGATGAATGGGTTCTACTTTCCTGAGCACAGAACTCAGTTCAGTTGGTATAAGTCCTCTTAGACCAGCTATCTCATGGTCAGTGTGGGTCTGGAGGATGTGAGAGGCCACTTCGGTATAGTAGCCAATCTCCTCAATAACCTTCTCAAACATTTCCTTCTGAAGGGTCAGAGCAGTTGTCTTGGAGAGTGAAATAGATTCCAGCTCTGACAACAATGTCGTCTTCCTCAGTTCTAGTGCTTGCTGGAGTGCTTCAAAGGCTTGATCAATGGCCTCGTGTGCCTTCATTTTACTGAGCATCACGTGTTCTCTCCCTTTGTTATTTACATCAATGGCTCCAGTCACCCTTGCCACAGTTTCCCTTGCATTTGCAAGTACCTCCTCAATTGCACTCCGATGATTTTTTGCAATGGTGGACAATTCAGTGATGGTGATACTGTGGCCATTGTGGGCAACAGGCATGCAATCCCCACACATATGTATCAGACACTGGCATGTTTCACAATAAAAGTTTAAATTATTTTCCTCATGGTTTGGCTGAGTGCAGTAGTGCTCTCTTGGTTTCATAATGGCCTGCAGATGTTTGGCTCCCTCCTGGTCCAGTTCAATGATATCGTGTTTGGATAGCTGACGTCCACTTCTATGGTGGTCCTCACAGTGCTTGCATAGGAACTGACGACACGTACAACAGAACACCACTGCAGGACCATTGCGTCCATCAATACAGTGGTCGCAAGACACCTCACTGTTACTGATGAGCTTGGAGACACACCCAGCCACTTCCACTTCAAATCTAAGATGGAGGTTCTGAGGGAGAGTACTGGCTCCTCCCACTGTGATGGCCACATTTCGTTCGCAGGTGGGACATTGAAACAATTGTTGGGAACCACACTTTTGGATTGCATGATCGAGACATTGCAAGCAGAAGGAGTGCAAACATGGTAGGATCCTTGGGTCATTATAGGGCTTGAAGCACACCCAACAGATAGTATGACAAAGAGGTTCTTTCAGAGCCACACTGTAAGGAGAGCATAACAACTCCAACACAGGTAGGTTATGTGCCCAGCCTATACAATTAATCAAACTAAGGAATCGTCCACTGAAACTGATACACTAATCATGCATAGCGTAATCATTCCCGCATATGCCCCTGTGTGGTGTATATAGGAGGGAGGGAGTGTACATACGTTTGACTACGGGTGGTCATGCCTCCTGTATGTACGATTTCTTATTTCGCGCTTGGACCCTGAATTTCGCACTCCCGAAGGTGCGAAGTCAAATGTTCAAGGATAAAAGCAGATTCCAGGCACCATGCACGAAAATGTGCGCACAGCCGGTAATTTTTAGCTTGCATGAGTCTGATACCTGACTAAGGGTATGGAATATCCACTTAGGTTCCGTAACGTCGTGCATTAATCCGCAATCAATCAACAGGTATACATGTATTCGAAATGGATAGTCCGTCAATCGGTGTCAGCGATCATATATCGTACAGTACAGTGCAACCAATACTTTGCATGTCCCCAATACAACAGAGCACCACTATAATTACTTGCTGTGCGCATGATGACAAATACTATACGCCCTATATGCTCCAGTTACATCATAAGACACGCATGCCACGCACAGCTTGACTGGATTACAAATGTATATAGGTCAAACTGAATGTGTTAGCGCGCTCAGTATGCATAGGCACATGACACCATCGTTAGTCGTTATAGAGTGATTCAATTAAGACAAAATCAGTTCGCCTATCACCTCATGAAGAACTGTCACTAACCTATACGTAGAGCTAGACATAAGGTCCAGAAAGCAGCCGGTGATCCCGCCGAGTGTCAAAAACTCACTGAACATACATGTTTGTGCTTTTATTCACGTACGTCAGGGTACATGCCCAAAGCTATTATATCTTATAGCACGACTCGTCCACAAAAAGTAATTGACGTTCATACGTTCATTCATATACTGACGGGCGCGCGTTTCGTCAGTTTAACGTACCTCTTTGTATCTGTCTTCACTGACTCCATTGATACTGATGCCGCTAAAACTGCTAGACGGTGTGTTGTTGTCTATACCGAAATGCTGTTTCTTAGAATTGGTTTGTAGATTGTAATCGCAGCCACAGAGAAGGAAAAAACACAGTGCACTACACGCACGCAAAAATTCATGCTATAATAGTTAAGGTGCGAAACTGATATGGCAAGTCGGATATAAGGTCAGAACACCAGCTTTCACCTGCATGTTGTGCTCTACATGGTCACATATTGCAATGGTTGATTTCATTGACTTTACAATAAATTGGCTGCACCGGCGTACATGCAGTATAAAACAAAGGGACACACAGACCAAGATAATTCCTATATACAGTTATAGGGATGTAGCACACCAGCACAATAAAGGGTGACCTTCACCCACGAAAAAGGATTAATTATACACTAAATGCATGATTGTATTGTAAACAATACTTTTAATAATCAGAACAGTACTGCTGTTTGAAATGTGGTGGCGTTTTGGAGAGCCATCAGCTGTAACCAAGGTGCTTAGATTGTTACGAAAATGACTACACGTAATCAGGTGACCCATCTGGTACCCTACAGACGGGAACTGCGTAGGGGGAATGATTGAGCACGGAGCGGCCTCCGATGGGTAGGAACATAGAGTTCAGATTATGTAGTCTATAGGCCTTTTGTTGTGTACAACTTTCTCACCATTACAATTAACAATCTAAAACATACACACAGACATGGATTAAAACAAAATAATAAAATAATACGATTGACGACTCATTGTGTCCTACATGTAGGTAAGTAGGTTTGTAGTATTATGTATGCTATATCTTTATAGAGTATAAATAAAAATACAAACGATAACATGCAACAATAATGATTAAAAAGTTCAGGAAGAGATACTGGGCAACTCTGCTCCACCAGACCACTATCTGCAGCTTATCACTGAATTATGAAATCACCAGCCTTGTGCACTGGACTGTGAAATGCAGGACAGCATGCAGGGCTGCACAGAGTATGCTTTACCTTACATGATGACCTCTCCTATATTGTAACCCATCACATTCTACAAACCTGAGCTGTGCTGCTAATCATGCAACTGGATTTAGGTGGATATCTAGATTGCAACTGCCCATTTGGTACTGACTACATATACACCATCTGCAGTACTTGCAGATGTAAACACATGAACAGTAGTGCTCGGTGCAAAATACATGTAGAGTCACTGTACTACCTCATTGGATGAATTTCCTGCCTTGGTCGATCTGTAATTGTACCCGAAGCTCCTAAGTGGCATCACAAAGATATAAATCATTGTGCTACAGCTCCATCCTCTTCGGTAAACAGCACAATCTCGTCTCTACTCCCACGTAGAGCAGAACTAGTCTCGCAAGCCAGAAATACTGTACTTCGATCAATAAACAATGGACTGGGTATGAGGAGAGCTACTTCTCTTGGTCCCCAGTCCATTTTTTATCGATCGTTGTGCCTTTCAATAACGAAGTAGGTTCAGGCTTGCGAGAATAGAGCAGAATGTCATCTTGACTTCGTGTAACGGACCGAACTAGCTACAGCTTGCGCGCCCCGCCGTTATAGCGCCAACCTGCTCTGCTCACGTTGTTCCACCTGCTAGCCACTTAATCCCGTCACCAGACCCCCGAATGTACACAGTTCACACCATTATATACACACAGACAAGCCTACTAAATGTTCCATTCACGAGTTCGACACGTCATATGACCCGGTGCGAACTTGTGACATCAGATCAGAGAGACCTCTGGTCTCTCACACTCGCGAGAAGGCAATTGAAGGTTTCTTATCAGCTATTCCTTCGCTTCTGTACATGTAACGTCGTCCTGCCCAAGACTAGACTACTTGAGACATAAACAACGCCAATGATACTTACTTAACAAGACAAGCGCGCTAGCCAGTTTCGTATACCTGGGAATGGATATTGCATTGTCTGTTGCATTCACAGTACGTACTCAGGCCAGTTGACCAGATAGGAAATCTTTGAAATTGTTCGTGTGGTTTAAGCGGAATAGTAATAGGCCTAGGTACTTCAACACAACCTCCCCCCCAACACACACGCAAAAAAATGCCATCAAAAATTGAAGACCACATAACGGTACAATTTTTGGCATGGGTATTTCATTTAGAGAACAGATTGTGAATTTACTGGTACGCTAAGCATGCTCTAGCAGGATTGCTATTTTGTGGCAAAAATATTGTCTGGGTCAGGATTTTTTTTTAAAATCAGGAACCAAAATAGCACCCGCAGCAAGATCAGTAGGCCTATCATCAACACTACTGCTGTCACTGTCTATACACTTATGTCACCATCTTCCTTGTCACTCCAATCTTGGAAACCTGCATCTGTGTCTTTATCAAACTGGTAAATATCACTCAAATTTATCCCTGAAATTTGATAATACCCAGTAATAGCTACTCAACTGTTTATGTAATTTATGTATGTAACAATGATTAGAATAGATGGTAGAATATTTTCCTCATATACGCACAAATTCTGGATTATCGATGCCCTATTTTTGCAGTGGGTGAAGAGTACCTTCTGACAGTTCATAAACCATCTGGGCTCGAAATCGTTGCATCATTTCCTACAACAGTTTCACAACAGACTGGCAATGAAGTCAATGTCCTTACCTGCGGGTGTATATGATCCAAATTCTTCACTTCTAATCTTGCAGCATAAAATACATTAAGGTGTCAAACTTTTAAGCCTTCTCACAAAGACAAAGAAATGCTCTACAGTCAAAAGAGTGTTTGATTGCTTGGCAATGTTCTGGTCTGCATAATACATTACATATATTTAATGAACTGATTCCTGTTGCCGTAATTAAATATAATTCAGATCCTTGGACTTCCAGTCAGAAAATGATAAGATAGTGTATTTTCTATACTGTATGATTCACTGCAAAGATATGGCCTGGAGGAAGTATAATGATTTATTTACAAATTTATGAAACAAGCTATTTACCAAATCCAATTTACTGCAACATCAATATCTTCTTTAATGATGTAGTTCAAAGGATCAGTGCACTGAATGAGGTGAGCAAGTGGGCACATGACTTGACGTAGTTGTAGAAAATGTTTTCATGCAAAATGCAAAGCTACCATTAAATTGCCATCAATGCTGAGGCTTGTGCACAAGAAATAGCAGTTTCTTGCAACGTAGAATGTCATCCTGATGTGTAAATGATGACGTCAATCCATTGCTAGAATGTAACCAAATATCAATAACCTTTGTCTGCCTCCTGACTTGAAGCATAGCCTTTTGCCTTTAACATTGGTAGAAATGTTGGATCAAAGGTCTTGACATTCTTCCACCCAAGTTCAAATGACAAATGGCAAGTTTTAATTACCTTCAATGCAGTCATTTGCAGCAATTGCATGCATGCAGATATCACCTATATGGAAGGATAAACAAGTGTATGATTATATTGGTATTGAAATGTGTGGTACTAGTCTAACCTTTGAATCCAACTGATTTTCAGACCATAGTTTCTTAAAATCACTGCTTTCAAGTTGAAATGACTTGTTACTTTAATTGTAACTGACATTTTTGTAATTGTTTGAAATACGCATTTAAATCAGATACCTCAGCTTCTATATGTAAAGCCAAACCACAGTAAATATGTGAAGTATGGTTTAATCTTAAAACATGATGGGTTTCAAACTTACAAAAGGGTATTGTCTGGCTGCATGTTCAGGATTGAATGAAACAGCAGTACTGTTATTCCCTCTGAACAATCATCACTCTCCTCGCCAAATGCTTGCTGAGTTAATATTGTAATTAATATCATCAAATACCCTTACAATTACTTGTGATGGATGGCATAGATGAGTTAATTGGTTTCCAGCTCTTCCTTAACTTCAATAAAGGCTTTCTGAACTTCATTTAAGTGTTTACCATCCATTGCTATGAGGAATGGAAGGTAATAAATTCCAGCAAAACCCAAAAATCTCACATTTTAGCATCAAAAGTAGTGGTGTTACAGCAATTACTTGCTGTCCAGCAACATCCAGCAGGTGTGTGATATATTGATCAGTCCTCGATTAACTGTCTTTGAAATATTTAGTACTGCACCATAATGATGGATCTCCTGCAAAAAGTATCTTGATTCAAGCTATACAATGCATGCATGAATGCATCACCTTTATGTTTTGAACATCAGTTACCCTAATTGGAATGAGAAACACCAAATGAATAGGTTCCAAAAATATATAACATTAATATCGATGGAGGTATTAGTGCTTGTTTGTTACTTACAATTGTTTAATACCTCTGACAGTTTGCATGAAAGTGATGTATCCACATCTAGAATTGCACAAATAAGCATTGCAGATGAGTGCACATGAATTATCTACTGTTTTGGCATTTTAGCAAAGTAGAATTTTTGATTACAGGTTCAACATCAGGCACAGATATTGTTTCACTGTGTGTTACACATCACAATAGCAGTGAACAGTATACTGATTAGACTTACCTCTTTGTTGCATTACTGGGATGTCTTTAATGCTGCATTGACATCTTGTAATTATTCAGTGTCACGTTCACAATTAAGGATCCTTACTTTTCATCCATAGGAATGAGTGGAGTTATTCACGGACTGGTCTGCATGGTCCTCATTGTGTTGAATATCCAGTTGCATGAGATATAGATATAACTTCAAAAGCAACGCGCTACCATTCAAATAAATACATTATTAGAGCCAGAAATGTGTTGCATGACATTTGCTTGCACATCCCTTCTATTGCAACACCAAAACCTTACAACTGCATGAACAAACTCTGGTGATGGGGTTTTCAGATGAATCCAGCTGTGCAACAAAAAACTAGTATCCATCAGATGGAACACAAGACGCATTCTCCAAAGGTACGCATCTCTTAATACGAGCGCGCTAAATCAGATACTCCCCCTTCTGGTCAACATCGTCACGTGGTGCCTACTGGGGATTCCTTCCATGCTGAATCGTGTCTACGGTGGTCACTCGGTCATCATCATGCTAGCCGACGCACTTTGCACGCCCGCCTGGAGTATAGCAGCGGGAGTAACCATGGTGATTCACGTGACACTTACGCTCAACAGCAGGAAGTCAATGACTCCAGAACAGGCACCATGGTATGGGACCGTTGAGGAAGAAAGGGACTTTGCCGGTAGTGCTGTGTTTTACGGTTCGGAATTCAATAAACTGGAGTAGCTCGTTTCAATCTACCAATTCGTGCGAACTGGTCAACAGGCTTATGAACAATGGTCAGATGGAAACTATATACTTTCCCCCCCTTTGTTAGTTTTTTTTTTCTTGTATGATTTCCATATGAAACCATTTAGTTCAATGCCGATGAATTAACTCCGCGGATAAAATGTTTACAAACATTATTATAATTTAGATTTGGGATCGTTTACGCCTGACGCATACTGTTAAATTTCTATCGTACAACGCAATACAAATGTGACACTTGCACTAAAATGTACGGCTGATTAAAAATCTAGTGCTCGATCCATTACAGATTCTCCGATTCTCAGTCGTATAGTAGGAGTCGCTGTATAGAGGACATTTCAGACTTCTAGAATCAAATAAAATTGAAATCCTGAAAAAAAAAAACATGCGCTATAGGTCCCTTTTCACGGAAACGATCCCATGCATGCCACATTTTAACTTGATATCCTTCGCAAATTTAAGGATACTATAATAGTGCCTTAGTGGGCATGACTGCATGGAGGTAACACTTGCACCAGTTCTCACGATGATCAGTGATAGGGGATCGATCAGTTATCTAGATCAACAATGAGCTCTTCTCATACACACATATACACATTTAATTGTGCATTGTTAGCAAACCGCATGGTGGTTACTACTGTCAAATTTGGCGGCCGCGGATGGATTACATCATGCAAGCTCGATCCGAACTACCACACACACACACACACACACACACACACACACACACACACACACACACACACACACACACACACACACACACACACACACACACACACACACACACACACACACACACACACACACACACACACACACACACACACACCACACACACACACACACACACACACACACACACACACACACACACCACACACACACACACACACACACACACACACACACACACACACACACACACACACACACACACACACACACACACACACACACACACACACACACACACACACACACACACACACACGCACGCTCACGCTAGATGTGAGCATGCAGTGAATGCAGATATAATGTACAGTAGGTGAATGGGATTGTTAATCAGTTAGAACTTATAATTAAATTACATGCTTAATTGCTCGTTTGGCGTTGCTTTCGTAAAAATGCATGTATCATGTATGCACAAAAGACAACTGCATGAACTTTTTGAGCTCGATCGCCTCATTGCGAGAAATTTCGGACGCTCATTAACAATTCCTGGCCAATTTTGCAAACGTCCGTCACATTTCCCGCGCACGCGTCCATAGAAATGTATGGGGTAAAGTTCATTTTTGAATACCATAAATCAGGGAAAGTTGCTATTTAAGTTTGAAAGAAGCCCCATGATGGATAACATGATAAGCTATCACTCTGCCAGGTTGATGGAATTTTCAGCCACTGCTGCGAGGTTCCTCATAAGGATTAGTACTCCTCCATAGAGATGTATGGAAAATTGCTTTTTATAATGATTTTTTTTCACTATTCTTTTTTGTTACTCTGAATGTAAGATAGGAAGGTATTGTTTGACTCATTTCAGATGATGCTAATATGATCAAGGTAACTTTCTACCAGGTTCTCATGCCCATAGGTTTCTTCCCCTGGGTTCCTGGGGCACTTTTGGTCATGAGGGTACCTAGTTCAGTTGATAAAAATTAACAAACGCCCGTGACAGTAAATTAGGGCGTTCAGTTCTGGCTGCGTTGGAAGTAAGGAACTTAACTGCACGCAAACTTGGTATGTTCTTAGTTTGGGACTATATAGGAGCGCATGTTTTTGATTCGATACTAAGCCGTTTGAAGTTTATGGTCTGTCAAACGCGGAGTAGTCCTAGGTCTATTCGATAAACATGATACGTATTAAACTACGTGTGTTTGTTTTCTGAAAAACTAAGGCATCACTGAAGGCTAAGTGTATAAGTAAGGCCACTATAGGCCTATAGCTTTTTATATTCGACCACGTGGTGGCGCCATGACCCTGGCCTGGGAAATTAACGTTCCTTTTCTGTTGCTACTTTTCTATATGCGTGTGTGCATATCCACATTTGTCAATGTGGTCGTTCTATATAGAATTCGAAGCGGACAATCACAAAATGGTATATACGATACGCGCGACAGGGACAAGCCATATAAGGACAGTGCCCAATTATAATCACGTGTGATCTGAGACGACTTGTGGCTACGTAACTTATTTTACACAAATCATTCCCTTCAACCTTGGATGTGTTCTTTTTGGCTCCCTCTGCAGTGGCTGATCTAGGAGCGCGCGATCTCCTCGTCCGGGTTACTAGGAGCCGACAGCGACCTTCCAGACCCCCTAGCTACTGAAAGCTATTATCTATGGCAACATCTCCCCAATCCGCTACTGCTTGAAGCCAACTACCCTGTATTTTAAGGGCTGTCTGCTATAGCACAAACTCTGACGCATTGTCCAGTTTTTGATTCAAGACTGGCATTTAGAACCACTACCCCGTGGGGACATATTTCCAATGCCAACTTGGACAAATAATGGAGTAGTCTGATATGCAAGATAGTCAATGGGATGATGTACATGTAAGTGTTGACCCGTTCTCCCAGTCTTGCAATTAGGCCATGTGATGGAAACGTAGAAGTTAAGGTACATGTATGTACATACGTAATGTAATGTAAATGTATGTGTGTGTGTGTGCATGCGTACATACATGTATGTATGTATGTATCGATGTATCGATGTATGTATTTATGTATGTATGTATGTAAGTACGTATGTATGTATGTATGTATGTATGTATGTATGTATGTATGTATGTATGTATGTATGTATGTATGTACGTACGTACGTATGTATTTGTATGTATGTATGTATGTATGTATGTATGTATGTATGTATGTATGTATGTATGTATGTAATGCGTGTACATGTATGCTATACATGTATGTGCATGTATATACTTTTTCATGCATAGGTGGTTTTGGGCATGTGTAGAAACATTTTCAACTGCTCAGTATCCTGGGCTGAGAGGGAGACAATGCAGCTACAAATTTAACACAGATGAAGGCACACACAGCTTTTAGAATCGGGTTGTAAGGGGGTTAAGCTTTGCAGTGACTTTTGAAGCTTGTACAGGATAATGGTTGGTATCTTGTACCTCTGCAACATGTGCTTGTGCTGCTGTTTTTAACTATTGCTATGCCAAACACCACAACCCCACTCACCTCCTCCCCAACACTCAGATCTTTACCTGTATTCCTACACTGAGCGGATCAATCCTGTTGGCTGGCCCACCTTCAACATTCATCATTGCAGTAAGAATGGTGGGGGCCACCAAGGTACTCAGGACTACATCATGACAATGTAGAAAACGATGCTCAAGAGATGGTCAGCCATTTGGTTGTGCTGTACCGTTCCCCTTGCTCCGCATCACGCTCCCCTTCTTCCTGTCACTGTCCCCTCCTTCCCATCACTGTCCTCTCCTTCCCATCACTGTCCCCTCCTCCCCATCATTGTCCCCTCCTTCCTGTCACTGTTCCCTCCTCCCCATCACTGTTCCCTTCTCCCCCCTCCTTCCCACCACTGTCCCCTTCTCCACACCACTGTTCCCTCCTCCCCATCACTGTCCCCTTCTCATCACATCATGTTATCATGGCAGATTGTTTTTCCCCCACTACTCTCAAGGTATTCCCTCCTCCCCCCAATCTGGTCAGTTCTCCTCTTGAGTGTTAATGAAGTGTACATACCTAGGTGGTCTGCCAGCAGTTCAGGTTCCAGGCTCAGTGGGGACCGCCTGGTATGGGCCAGGGATTGAACCCACCTTGATGAACAATGTGGCATGGACTGCCAGCCACCCTCCAGGTGACAAACTCAAATGGAAAGCTTTGTGTGGTCATTTAATGCCTACTGAATATGCAGACTATGTGACATATGTATTTGGCTTTGTACATGTATGGTGTTGTCACAAGTTTGTATGTTTATGTATCAAATGTGTTGTAGAAGGCCAAAGAGCTGAGAGATGTAACTTTGTAGTTTCATTTGTACCACCTATTTAATTAGGAGGGTTATTAGTTGTGGGTTTTATGTAAACGTTTCCCATCCCTGAGGGCTAGTGAGAAAGATTGTTCCTGACAACTGGAATACCTACTGTGATGGGAAGGAGGGGACAGTGATACTACTAAAACTTCTCAAAGCTCCTTGCCTTGGGCATTACTGTTCCATCATCTTGCTTGATAAAAGTCCTAGATGACCATTTCAACTTACTGTGTAAGCGAATAGGGAAGTCAATGGTGCATCCATCACCCAACTTATCATGACACTTGGACCAGGAAGGAAAGTATTCAGTATTGAAATCTTCATTTTCATACCAGCGCCCTAGTCCATGCCTCAGAGAGTCCTTTCCTTTCCAAACAAACGTCTGTTCTAAATGGTTCTGTAAACTTAAAGGAACGATTAACTCCACATTTTAGTGATGCAGATACGTAAGCTAAAAATGTTGAAACATTATTCAGGAGTGCACGAAGAGGTGGTTCAGGGTGGGTGTAGCATCTGCAATGGGATGTTGAGATGTAGTAAAATCACATGATATTAATTTGACCACACTGAGCTACTAATTCCTACATGGAGGGGGGGGGGGGGGGGGGGTATGTGGGACAATGCATTAGGAGGCACACCCTTACTGGTCTGCATCAAACGTCATGGCGTCTTCCATCAGCCATGAACACTCTTCCTTAGAATAGCCTTGCCAAAGTACAAGGTATTCAGCATATGCCTGTGTGTGCACACTGCGTCCGGTAAGAGTGTTCGCATTTCTCTTTTGATTCGGATGCACAAAGAGAAGAAAGGAGAGAACTAGAAGTCCTGTATTTATTGGATAAGTATGGTGTGAGTGATGCATTTTACCTAGCGCTCTCTCAATGAAATGCGATAGCCTTCCAAGAGCAAGCAAAGTTAAAGCTGCTAGATCGGAGCTCAACAAAACAGTGAAACTATTTAGTATCCCAACGTTTGATGGGTCTTATAGGCACGTTGAAACGGCAATTCGGGAGGAGATAACTAGACTGGTTAGTGTTTTTACAAATATCAGTAATATATGGACAGTGTGTCTAGCAAAAAGAAAAGTAACGCACACATGGAAATGTATGGGTAACTATAAATTCAGTGCCCAATTACTTTATGATGGATAGTCCAATTTTGGGTTTGTAAACATGTAATTTGATAGAGACTTATGAAATAAATAAATAATAATAATAATAATTGAAAACTTGAAAAACTACCCAGAAGGGATTTTGCTGGACACTGTCCCATATTGTATATCTTTGCATTCATTTGCAGCTTGGGGAATGTCCAACTTTGTTCCAGCTTGGTGAGAAGATTCCTGTAAAATTCAGTGGTGATGGTGCTAAATTTTCAAGGACGAGCAACATGATGATCTTGTCTTTTTCTATCTTAGTCCCTCAAGGCAGATATTTATCAGGAACTGGTAAGTGTGTGTGTGTGTGTGTGTGTGTGTGTGTGCGTGTGTGTGTGTGTGCATGCGTGTGTGTGTGGAAAGGGTGGACAGTTAGAAATCCTTACATGTAGTACCTGCATTACACACATGCAGATGCATGGTGATTGCTAACTGCTGTAAAAACATGAATTACAGAGACAATAGGCAATGAATAATTTGGCTGCCCACAGTCAAGTTCTAACATCACTCACTTACATGTATATAGCATGCAGTCACTACATGCCACATATGTGACCCAAACCAACAGTAACTACACACTTGCCAAGGAGGGATGCATACATGTAGATCTGTGTACAACATTGTAATGATAAATCTGCATCCTTTCCCCCTCAAAATAAGTAATTTGTTTCTGAACATGCAAGCAACCACACAATAGCTGTCGTCAAAGGTTGTGAAGACTATGAGACCATATCAAAGGTATTTGGGATTTGAAGGTAAGCAGAAGGCCTGACTGATCAGTAATGTGGTTCATTAACATGGATGGCAGGACTTTCAAGAGCTTTGCAACACCTTATCTGCTGAAGTGCCAATTCATCCTGACACTATACACCCAGAACGTTAAGGTGTAGGTAGTACTGAGAACTGTTACTGATTATATTTTCTATTAGGCAAAGCAATGGATTGATAGCTTCCTGTCAATACCTGCAGGAGGTTACGAAAAAAGTCATGTTACACCATACATGCACAGTATGGTATACCATGTACCAGAGTGCATTAGGCGGTATGGTAATCTACAAAAGTTTTCAGGCCAAGGTGTGTATATCAATTGATGGGTGATTCTGAATGGAAACTGCAGTGCAATTTTTTTATATGCTTAGGTGTTGAAAAACACAACGGCAATGCAAAGAGGGCGTACTTCTCTAGCAATAAATGGAATGCCTCCATGGACATTATCAGAACAGAAGCCAGGATTGACTGCTTATGAAAGAATGCTACATCGAAAAGGCATTACACCAAGCACAATGATGAATACTGGCTCCATGGAGGCATTCAGGCTGTAAGAAGATCTTGGAGGAATACAACACAACCAGATACCTGCACCACTCCTCCCTCATCCTCATCATCTAGCACCACCTCTCCTTCCTCCTCCACCTGCACACACACATAGTGTATTGTGTGCATTTGTACTGTTGTCTCATAAATGAGATATTTAATGGGTCCTTCACATCATTTCTGATTGACTGATAACATTGCTTAGTGAAATTAACATTTGGGGAGGATCCCCAGATCCACAGTGTAGTTACACAAGTAAAAATATTCTCTATGAGAAACTTGGTGGGATATAGAACTTAAAGGCAAAGGTGGTGTATAAAAGGAAGGGAACAAGGGTAGTATGAACACATGAACAACGTAATGTTCTACAATGTGTGCTACACTCTAAACATAGGACTACTCCGTTTTTCCTTATCATTAACCCTTTTCTCCTTGCTTTTGATATCACTATTGCCTCATAGTTACTATTGACCAAAGATAGTCGACCCTAATCATATGCACATTAGGGTATTTCTAACAATACAGATACACATCTGATCCCTATAAGCTTCCACAAGAAGTACCAGTACCTGTATATACATGTAGTCCCGTGATTGCATAATGCACGCCCACATCACACCACGTACAAATGTAGTAAGAGTAGGTAGCTTTGTGTACATGTACGACACACCATTGAGTGGCCTTAACTTTTCGCTGAATGAGCATGTTCAATATCGTTGTCTTTTAGCAGCCCGTTCCCTTTGAGGCTCTGGTTTGTAGCTTGCTTGTGGGTGATGCTGACCACCAACTTGATGTACCCAGACCCTCGTATATCTCCCTACATAGCGTATACGCCGGGAGTGCAGGAAAGTTTGGCGGCCACGTTTTTTGGTGTCCCCAGAAGGGACACAAACGTCAACAGAATGGATACAACAGATTAGGGCGCCACAGAACAGAACATGGGTTAGGGTTATGAACTATTAGCGACAAGGTGCAAAGTGGAGTGTGGTTAACGACCCCGATGGGCCTATCTATACTAGTACTATACCCAAAAGAACGAAAGCCACCTATATGATTTCAGCAATTATTATTCTAACAACTATTAGGAAAACCATAGATACTAGAGTAATATCTATGGGAAAACAACCTTTCTCGACTTTAGTCAGAGTAGTAAACGGCTCGTACGATGGTCCTTGTGTAATGAAATCCAAAAGGAGCGCACCGTCAAGAGAAGAACTGTTCACACGCCAGTAGTCTAGATAGTAGTTGAGTCAGGACGCATGCACATACGATATCCGGCCGTAACAATAACATAGTTAAATAACCGTTCATGTGACCTCTGGAAGGCAGGGGCACGAGTTACAATATAACGCGTATGACTGACGCGCATGCGTATGGTTAGATCACTAAAATCGACGATAGCCTTAGTTTGGCAGGATTTATGTAAAAGCAATGGCCTCACCTAACTTCCCTACCATACAGACGTATAATTAATTAATTAAAAGGCGAAAATAATAATATATATTTTAAAATTAATTAGCTGTTTTAATAACGTGATAAATCTCTAAAGTGTCTGGTGAGTTTAATGGTGAAATCAGAATTTTTAAATCCCAATTCTAAGCCGAGTTATGCACTGATGTCCACAATTTCTGGACATGTTCATAACATGTTGCCGTATACAACAAAAATAGATTGATGCATGTCACTAGAAATCAATAATAGGGCACTCGTTTTTTTCAAAAAACGAGTGCCCTATTATCGATTTACATGCATCAATCTGTTTTTGCTTTTTATGCATCACATTCCTTCGCCATAACCACTGAAAAGCCGGCAACAGGTGCTCATATCGATCGGAGGACTGCTTTGATGTTGTATTGCGTCCAGGACACACACGCATGCCCTTGCCCTGGGAGAGGCACAAAAGGCACACGTAGCTTGTGAAGGAAAATCTGCTTCCATGCCAAATGTTTACTTGGCACGGTCTGTCATTGAACTTAATCATGTCCCCCGCCTCTGCATGGGGTATGCGGTACATGTTTGGGATCGTTTCCGCGAAATGGGATCTAACGCATGTTTTTTTTCAAGATTTCAACTTTTTTGATAGAAGTCTGAAATGTCCTCTACACATGCATTGCTTCTTACGCACTGAGAATCGAAGTACTTGTCATGGAGTTGTAACTGCTGAATTTTTAATTAGCCATCGCTACATTTATATTGCACGTACTTGAAACTTTATCATGTATGCGTTAGGTCCCCCCCTCCCCCTTTTAGCGGATACGATCTCGATTATAAATACCATGCATTCATAAACTTGAAATTAATCATGTTTTTCTCAACAGTACGTGTTGCCGGTGTTGTTATCGCCTTGAGCCTGGTATGGTTCCATGTTGAAGGTAATCATTAGCTTCGAATGATCACCTTCGACCGGTTATGGACGGCTATCTTATATTGTCTGATCTATTTTTCTTCCCCCTCATGGTACACGCGTGCAGCAGGGTGCCAGCAAGGACAATTTGATTGCGCTCGCGGAACAGGAATCGATCGCGAATGTATCTCGCAGCAACAGGTGTGCGATGGACAGAACAACTGCGCAGGTGGTCAGGACGAAAACCCCGGGTCCTGCCGTAAGTCCCAGTAGCATGCATGCGGTACAGTAGTACCCTGCATGTGCGTACGATTAGAAAATTTGCATTTCATACATATACCTGTCTTACTGTACACTATCCTATGCGATGCAGCTGTACTTAAGGACGAGAAACGACGTGACGTCGCCCCTCGTTCCCAATTTGCTAAATACTATTTTCAAGTACATGCACCGCTTGCGACCGCGCCATATCTTTGCAGATTGCATCCAACGGAAGGCGTTGGGTCCCACTCTGCTGCCTTCAGTCGCCAATCGCGCAGCCGCCGCCGCCGCAGGTGCAAGAAAAAGTCCCGCCAGAGTACATACAGGTCGACGATTGGCAGGGATAGTTCAGGGCCCGAATAATGGCCTCTTGTCGGCGGTCGATTCAGCGTGTGTCTGCATAGCAACAAACTCCAGCAGCGTAGTATGTAGTTGCGCAGTTGGATTTGTCTCCGACGGTCAGAGTGGCTGCAAGAGTGAGTCCATGCAGTGCCCTGTGTCGTATGTATCACTTATTATTTAGTATACTCTCCTAAAGGTGAAACTATCCGGCGACATACTACCCGACCAGTGCTCCAGGCGGACTGCGCATGCGCATCGGGCTTGGTCCCGCCCCTGGCCCCGCCCGTACCGGTTCCCATCCCAGCACTAAGCCTTCTATCAGAGCAACCGCAGCTGCTCCTACAATCTCAGAAAGCACAGCTATTCGTACAGTCGTGGCAATCACAGCTATCCCTGCAGCCGCACCAGTCATAGCAGGTGCCCCCAGTACGGGACGATGGTTTTAATAATTATAAATACACATGCAAATACTGAGTATTCAGTTGTTTGATTGTCATGCTATACGGGTATACGTACAGTGGTGCGTTATTCTCCCCTATGTTCTACAAATCCTGATCCTAAGCTCTTGGTGGTGTTGGTTTTCAGGACTGCGAGGTTCACACGCAAAATCCTTTGCCAAAGCCCTTGAGCCAGCAATGACTTTCATCTATACTTGTAATTGACTCTATAGTTACTGCAACTATAAGTGTTAGACGTTCAACAGCCATACTGCTGGACAGCGATCTCAAGTATGTAGCAGTTACAGAGCCTTGCACTGAGTGTAACCGGTTATCGACAATTGCGAGATACAATTGTAATATAATACAAAATATTTACAATACTACAAAATATACAGCGTGCACTAGCTCAATGCTTTTATCGTCGTCTTCAAGTAAGGAAAACTTCATTAGTATATGCCACGAGTTGTGGTTATATGTAGTAGCAATACATTTATGTACCAGTACTATAAGTATTGCATTGTTTTATTGTACAGTGATACGAACATATCTGAGTATTGCG
Organism: Ephydatia muelleri; assembly: GCA_013339895.1. Classification (NCBI taxonomy): domain Eukaryota; kingdom Metazoa; phylum Porifera; class Demospongiae; order Spongillida; family Spongillidae; genus Ephydatia; species Ephydatia muelleri. The sequence continues at coordinate 10,960,753 of JABACO010000003.1, read as the reverse complement.
CTAGCGAGTGAGTAGAATGACAGACTTCTCACCCACTTCAAGAAAGTATGCGCGCTCTGTTTGAGTATGTGTAGGAATTAGAGAGCATTACGCAATCGTAACTAATGGGAAATTTCATATGCATTTAACGAGAACGTGAGTGGAGTGTTCTTGGATGATTGTAAGTGAAGTACGTAATTGTAGGTGATGTGGGGTGAGTTTTTAAGGGTGATATCTGGTCTCAGTGGTTAGTGTTGGATGGTTAGGTTTACATTACTATTGATATGTACAAGTGCATGGTAAAGACATACAATTTATTAAACTCTATTTGGCAAACACATGCTATATACTGTTGACCTTTGTGTTGACCTCTGTGTTTTCAAATGGCATGCATAGCTCAAGTTTGGGTGTGAGACCAGGTGGATTTCTGTGCAGACATAAATCATCTTCTCAGTGTGCACTCCACAAGCACCATAACATGAATAGCCTAGGTATTCGGCAGGACATTTGGCAAGACCTATTCGGAAAAATCGATTTTGTTTTTTTAAACTATTCGATTTTCAGATCCACATGCAAAAACCTGAAAGTATTCGGAACAATAGATTTTCATTATGCAGGGAGGTTACACAGGTGGGGGGAAGTAGATTCGTATACTGAATAAATAACAGCTTTTAGTTTCAAATTCGCATATGCTATATGCTAAAACAATTGAGTATCTAAAAGAAAATCTTATCAGATTTTAGAGAACCGATTGTTAATAACTGCATGGATTAATGATACCCATATTTGAGGGGAGAACATCGGTTCGTTGCCGCAAAAAGGGACCTAACAATTATGTGTCTTCTACAAAATGACTCAGCCTTGCGCACTAAGAATCGGACTATCTATATCATGGAGCTATAGAGCACTGTTAGCTGTTCATTTCAACATAAGAGTTGTGCGTATCCTGGAAAATATAAACCCTTGTTATTGGTCCCTTTTGGCTGCAACGATCCCATCTGAGTGAAGTATTAATATTACCACAGGGAAAAAAAGCGTCGAATCATTTAGAAATCATTGCGTGATTGAACAGAAAATCACACGAAAATCAATAGAAGCGTGTGATTTTTGTGTGATTTTCTGTTCAATCACGCAATGATTTCTAAATGATTCGACGCTTTTTTTCCCTGTGTACTGATTTTCTAATGTGCAAACACGCAACAACTTAAGACAATCATTAAAGAACGCAAACAGTATTCGATTAATTCAGGACCCCTAAACCAAATTACTCGCGATACGTGCATCTAAGTAAATTAAATCCGAATTCATGCATGCATACATGCATGCATACAACATTTATATTCCGCACGAAGTGCCCTACATGTATACCGCTACTATACAAAGATCACATTGTTTAGCCCGCGTTAACGCTTTTGTAGCCAACAACACATTAATTGTTCAGAGGTAAAGCTATTTGCTCGTTAATTCGCGGGAATTATTAACAATGAATGCAACGCGGAAACAGGCACTACTGTCATCATTGAGCAGTAATCGGCAACGTATCGATAAAGAAGGCGATCTACACGTTCAGTTGTACTCCAAGCACCATGGTATAAGATGAAACTTGCTTCAATTTCAGCAACATGCATATGTTAATTGTCCTTGAATTTATGATAAAAATAATATACTGATGATAATTCAGTTGTTTCTATGTGTGCTTTTATGCTATGATGATCATATTTGCATGGATACATTTAGAAACGAATGAAATTTCATATCAGCGGTTCTGAAGATTTATAAATGTACAATTTGAAAATCTGTTTTGAAGTTTGCACTAAGTGAAACCGAAGTTCATTGTACAACGAATTTACTATTATTGAAATATAGTGTAAATATTTATGTAAATGTGGTATAAGCGACATTTGCAATAGTAAATACGATGCCACTATAGCGGAAATGCACATACACAGTATTTACCTACACATTTACACGTTTTATCTTGTCATCTCACAGCATAGTCTTAACTTGTGTTGGTGTTAGTAGGGGTGGAGAGGAAAGGTGAAAGTCCTTAGCGTGAGTGGGAGTTTTAAAAGATCCCACTAATTCAAAGTTATGTATAAAGGTTATTTTTTTCTCCTGCTAACCTGTTAATTTGCAGAAGACAATGACCAACCCTCCTGTGTGTTGCACAAGCTGCACCTTTTGTTGTGCTGTTGAGTGTATGACTTGGGTCGCTGCATGGTTGGGTACAAGCATACGATAGTAATGATGATCGTATATGTCGCATGAGTTGTGAGTAGAGCTTATTCATGCAAGCCATCAAGAAGGTATATGCGCGGTGTACGGTCCTTGAGAAGACCTGGCAAAGTGAACCTATACTAGTAATTTGTGTTAATGCCATTTCGAAATAAGACATCAGTCATAAGTTTTTATTATAAAGAGCAATAAATATTATCGTACGGTATTAATAAAAGCTAGCGGTGACTTTGCTTTCAATTATATTGTCTGTCGTGCACGACAAGTCAAACATTGCTACTCTTTAGAGGCTAGCAGTGCCATAGCACCACTTTATTGAGGTAAACTGTTAACTTTTTCCTCTTCAAACTCGCGGGAGTTTGGGACGTGCCCGATACCGATAATATACAAAGACCACATTGTTTAGCCCGCGTTAACGCCAACAGAAGTAAAGCCTTTTTGCTCGTTAATTCGCGGGAGTTATTAACGATGAATGCAACGCTGAAACAGGACTACTGTCATAATTGAGCAGCATACACACCGCTCAATCGTATCAAAAAAGAAGGCGATCGACACGTTCATTTGTACTCCAAGCACCGTGCAGTGGTACAAGATGAAACTTGCTTCAATTTTAGAGGATAAAAATGACATTCAGTCATTGATACGTCAATGCAATACGTTGTCGTTGAAGTCATGATTAAATCAATAATACTGATGATAATTCAGTGTTATTCATATATGGGCTTTAATGCTATATTTGCATGGACATCTTTATAGACGAATGAATTTTCATATCAGTGGTTCTGGAGATTCAAAATGCACACTTGAAAACCTGTTTTGATGTTTGCCACTAGGTGAAACTGAAGTTCGATGTACAGTGAATGTACTGCGGTTGGTGAAATACAGTGTAATATTTAGGTACATGTACATTTGCAATAGTAAATATGACGCTATACTATAGCGGAAATGCACATACAGTGTACACAATACTTGCCTACACATTCACACAATATTAGTATACTCAAAGCAAATCCAACTTTTCACCCAGTACCATGCATTATTTTGACACCAGAAAAGTTACAAAAATCAATCATCACATATGCTCGTAAGTGCAATTACCTGTAAATGTTAGTCGCAACGAACTTTCCAACGGTCTTTGATAAGCTCGATACCGTTTTTTATTTGACTAATTAAGTCATCTGAGAAATTTTTTGTATACGTGAAGTGCTGTTATGTTGTTGAGCCCCACGTTAGCCCTCAAGTATGACATATCTCGTTTCTCCGCAGAACAATGCATAAATGAACAGCAACGCGCCCATGTGTACTATGGATAATTGCTCTTTGCTGTTATCGAGTTTATACATTTCTTTTTTCTAGGGAGCCATGGCCGGGCCGCCACAGTTCCTACGCCACTAAGGATCTCGCCTATACCTTAATTCTAGTATCGGTCCCAGACTGGCGTAGCGGTGATGTAATCAATCCTGACTACCATGATTTCCGCTTCTGGGTCGTAAAAGTTTAAAAGGGCTCTTTTTAGCTTAGTTTTTGTTATGCGACTCGAAACGGCTGCACACTAGGATGACTCTGAATAGCCTCGGTAGGTCTCGTTTTAATATAGGCATGTATAGATACTAATCGCTCCAATCCCTTATGTACATGTACATATATGTACGAGTAGTTCTTCGTGTGCTAGCCTGAACAAAGCTCTTTCTTTCAGAATTCAGTTTGGTGATTCTACTGTGCGTTTGTACGATAGGGCGCGGGCACTACTTCAGCGCGGATGCCAAACATCAATCGCCAATAAACATAAAAACATATAAAGCACTGCCCGAGGATGGCAAACCTCTTAAGTTGACTCTTTGGGACATACAGCTAAGAGGAAAGTACAAAAACATCGGGCACAGCGTCAAATTTACTCCTTCAAATGAGGGTCCAAGAGTCACCAAGGGTGGTCAGAAATACAAGGTGTGTCAATTCCATATTCACTGGGGAGCTAATGCAAATGAAGGGTCTGAGCATCTGATCAACGGCAAACCCTATGCCGGCGAGCTCCACATTGTTAGTGTCAAGGACACACTAAGCTGTAAAGCATCCTTTAAAGCTCGTGACGATGCATTAGTCATTGGTGTGTTTTTAAAACCTGTTAACACTCCTATTGTTAGAACAGTATGGCAAGACCTGTACCCTGTCCCGCGTAGATACCACCAAACCAAGCAAGTGTCTGTTCAGCTCAATCGATTTTTACCAGATAACAGAGCCTACTTCTTCTACGAAGGATCTCTGACCACTGAGCCTTACAGCGAGATGGTCCAATGGCACGTACTGAAATATCCGATTAAAATTCCTGAAGATTACTTGAATCAGTTGCGATCTACTTTAGACGAACATGGACAGGCTGTACTCAGTAACTTTCGAAAGATTCAGCCGCTCAACGGGAGGAAGATATCGATGTGCCGTAGTAATAAATGTATCACGTCACCCTGACTCCGGGGCAGCTAGCACTGAACTATAGTAAATTGCTAGTAACTTTGCTGCACGGTATAGGCTAGTGTTTAATGATGATCGGATGTATGCGTTTACGAATGAGTTGTTAGTTAAGCATAATCATGCAAGCCATCAAAGGTGGGGAAGGGAGACCGTTTAGAAGTTAGCACCACATTCCTCAGCTCAGCACCCCATTCCAATCTAACTAGATTATACCGCAACGAAGAGTCGCGCGTTCCCTCGTAGGGGCACGCCTCTTCATAGATTTCCAGGCGCCATCATTTGCTACAGTAATCACTAGAAGAGTTCTGACATTGGGTTATCAACGAAGGTCATTACGGCCGTACACGTGTTGTTGACACCCATGCATCAGTCAAACCACAGGATGGCTGCACACAAGGCTTCTTCCTTAGAGCCACAAAATTTTGGTTGTGTGGTTCTCGCACCAATTGGAGGATCCGAGTTGGATACATGATGGTGCAGGGCTCTCAACGCAAGCATTGATTAAAATTTCCCTCTTAATTCTTTCCATTTTCATTCCAGGCTCAGTACGTGCACATTTTCGCGCTCGTTTCGCGCCAATGATTTGGGCAAATTGCGCTCCGCTCAATGTATGGGGAGGCGGGGATTATTACATTGGCGCGAATCAAGCGGGAAAACGTGCACGTAGTTTATTCAACTGTATCTCCGTAACAGATGGCATAAAATTAACGAACAGAACAAATCGATAGGTATAGGACCTCTCTACCTACATACCGAATTTGAAGCGATTTGACCGCTCCTACACGAAGATATGATAGTTTTGAACCCCAGGGGGTATCGCACGTAGGAACGTCGGCACGGATATAGTCTAAGACTCCAAAATGCATTTTACTGTAGAGAAATGGTGTAGTATGAAGTGGTGAAAATAGGATGTCGATAGCGTTAATCGTTGGGACGTTATAGCGATGCAAACGTGATGCATTTTTATAACATTTTTATAATATAATTATGGTACAGTTTCCGCGAAAATTGCCCCACGGTTAAAATGTTATAAAAATGCATCGCGTTTGAATCGCTATAACTTCCCAACGGATAACGCTATCGACTTCCTATTTTCAACACTTCATAGTGAAATGGTGTAGTATGAAGTGTTGAAAATAGGGCGTTATCCGTTGGGATGTTATAGCGATTCAAACGCGATGCATTTTTATAACATTTTAACCGTGGGGCAATTTCCGCGGAAACTGTCCCATATGAGTGGTGCAATTTTCTCGTGAACTGTCCCATATAATTATATACAATTTTTTCTTGTGCATTTGAGTATTGTATGGCTATTGTGAGTGGTGGTGGTACACTGAGATGATATTTTGAAACTAGGCCCTTTATATTGTCTGGTATATAAGGTCCCTGATAGAGTGAAATTTTGCCTACTTGTATAGGGTCATGAACACTATCATACATCGCATACAATTAACGCATACATAAATGTAATGGAGTAAAAAGTGAAGAATGAAAATGGAAAGAATTAAGAGGGAAATTTTAATCAATGCTTGCGTTGAGAGCCCTGCACCATCATGTATCCAACTCGGATCCTCCAATTGGTGCGAGAACCACACAACCAAAATTTTGTGGCTCTAAGGAAGAAGCCTTGTGTGCAGCCATCCTGTGGTTTGACTGATGCATGGGTGTCAACAACACGTGTACGGCCGTAATGACCTTCGTTGATAACCCAATGTCAGAACTCTTCTAGTGATTACTGTAGCAAATGATGGCGCCTGGAAATCTATGAAGAGGCGTGCCCCTACGAGGGAACGCGCGACTCTTCGTTGCGGTATAATCTAGTTAGATTGGAATGGGGTGCTGAGCTGAGGAATGTGGTGCTAACTTCTAAACGGTCTCCCTTCCCCACCTTTGATGGCTTGCATGATTATGCTTAACTAACAACTCATTCGTAAACGCATACATCCGATCATCATTAAACACTAGCCTATACCGTGCAGCAAAGTTACTAGCAATTTACTATAGTTCAGTGCTAGCTGCCCCGGAGTCAGGGTGACGTGATACATTTATTACTACGGCACATCGATATCTTCCTCCCGTTGAGCGGCTGAATCTTTCGAAAGTTACTGAGTACAGCCTGTCCATGTTCGTCTAAAGTAGATCGCAACTGATTCAAGTAATCTTCAGGAATTTTAATCGGATATTTCAGTACGTGCCATTGGACCATCTCGCTGTAAGGCTCAGTGGTCAGAGATCCTTCGTAGAAGAAGTAGGCTCTGTTATCTGGTAAAAATCGATTGAGCTGAACAGACACTTGCTTGGTTTGGTGGTATCTACGCGGGACAGGGTACAGGTCTTGCCATACTGTTCTAACAATAGGAGTGTTAACAGGTTTTAAAAACACACCAATGACTAATGCATCGTCACGAGCTTTAAAGGATGCTTTACAGCTTAGTGTGTCCTTGACACTAACAATGTGGAGCTCGCCGGCATAGGGTTTGCCGTTGATCAGATGCTCAGACCCTTCATTTGCATTAGCTCCCCAGTGAATATGGAATTGACACACCTTGTATTTCTGACCACCCTTGGTGACTCTTGGACCCTCATTTGAAGGAGTAAATTTGACGCTGTGCCCGATGTTTTTGTACTTTCCTCTTAGCTGTATGTCCCAAAGAGTCAACTTAAGAGGTTTGCCATCCTCGGGCAGTGCTTTATATGTTTTTATGTTTATTGGCGATTGATGTTTGGCATCCGCGCTGAAGTAGTGCCCGCGCCCTATCGTACAAACGCACAGTAGAATCACCAAACTGAATTCTGAAAGAAAGAGCTTTGTTCAGGCTAGCACACGAAGAACTACTCGTACATATATGTACATGTACATAAGGGATTGGAGCGATTAGTATCTATACATGCCTATATTAAAACGAGACCTACCGAGGCTATTCAGAGTCATCCTAGTGTGCAGCCGTTTCGAGTCGCATAACAAAAACTAAGCTAAAAAGAGCCCTTTTAAACTTTTACGACCCAGAAGCGGAAATCATGGTAGTCAGGATTGATTACATCACCGCTACGCCAGTCTGGGACCGATACTAGAATTAAGGTATAGGCGAGATCCTTAGTGGCGTAGGAACTGTGGCGGCCCGGCCATGGCTCCCTAGAAAAAAGAAATGTATAAACTCGATAACAGCAAAGAGCAATTATCCATAGTACACATGGGCGCGTTGCTGTTCATTTATGCATTGTTCTGCGGAGAAACGAGATATGTCATACTTGAGGGCTAACGTGGGGCTCAACAACATAACAGCACTTCACGTATACAAAAAATTTCTCAGATGACTTAATTAGTCAAATAAAAAACGGTATCGAGCTTATCAAAGACCGTTGGAAAGTTCGTTGCGACTAACATTTACAGGTAATTGCACTTACGAGCATATGTGATGATTGATTTTTGTAACTTTTCTGGTGTCAAAATAATGCATGGTACTGGGTGAAAAGTTGGATTTGCTTTGAGTATACTAATATTGTGTGAATGTGTAGGCAAGTATTGTGTACACTGTATGTGCATTTCCGCTATAGTATAGCGTCATATTTACTATTGCAAATGTACATGTACCTAAATATTACACTGTATTTCACCAACCGCAGTACATTCACTGTACATCGAACTTCAGTTTCACCTAGTGGCAAACATCAAAACAGGTTTTCAAGTGTGCATTTTGAATCTCCAGAACCACTGATATGAAAATTCATTCGTCTATAAAGATGTCCATGCAAATATAGCATTAAAGCCCATATATGAATAACACTGAATTATCATCAGTATTATTGATTTAATCATGACTTCAACGACAACGTATTGCATTGACGTATCAATGACTGAATGTCATTTTTATCCTCTAAAATTGAAGCAAGTTTCATCTTGTACCACTGCACGGTGCTTGGAGTACAAATGAACGTGTCGATCGCCTTCTTTTTTGATACGATTGAGCGGTGTGTATGCTGCTCAATTATGACAGTAGTCCTGTTTCAGCGTTGCATTCATCGTTAATAACTCCCGCGAATTAACGAGCAAAAAGGCTTTACTTCTGTTGGCGTTAACGCGGGCTAAACAATGTGGTCTTTGTATATTATCGGTATCGGGCACGTCCCAAACTCCCGCGAGTTTGAAGAGGAAAAAGTTAACAGTTTACCTCAATAAAGTGGTGCTATGGCACTGCTAGCCTCTAAAGAGTAGCAATGTTTGACTTGTCGTGCACGACAGACAATATAATTGAAAGCAAAGTCACCGCTAGCTTTTATTAATACCGTACGATAATATTTATTGCTCTTTATAATAAAAACTTATGACTGATGTCTTATTTCGAAATGGCATTAACACAAATTACTAGTATAGGTTCACTTTGCCAGGTCTTCTCAAGGACCGTACACCGCGCATATACCTTCTTGATGGCTTGCATGAATAAGCTCTACTCACAACTCATGCGACATATACGATCATCATTACTATCTATTGTCCTGGATGTCCCCCCGCGGGGGGACGAGTGTGCCCCAGGGGGGCGCTTTGTCGTGGTGGAGCATTGCTTCATTCTAAAAAGAATGCCATATTTTGAAAGCACTTTAAACCCTGGGTGGAAATAATCAGGGCTAGAGTCTTTATAACTATTTTAACCAGACCACGCGCACCGAAAAAAAGAAAATAGTAATAATATTTTTGATGAAAGCTTTCATTACTTTTGGCCCTGAGTACAAATACATGGAGTTGATACCTGATTGAGCTCCGTGTGTTGAGGCTGTTGCAGTCAACCATGAAAATATGGGCCGCCAATCGACAAACTGCAGTTATTTGTGTGAACTGACGCGTGCCTACATATATTCAAATAAAGCCACATATATATTTTTTGAAATTTGACTGTATTGAGTAAAAACTGAAGTGTGTGTTCATCTAGTTGCATTGACAAACAGGATAATACAATTGATTTTAATAGTACATGCACGTACACCTGCATCACACACAGGTATGCTTGTACCCAACCATGCAGCGACCCAAGTCATACACTCAACAGCACAACAAAAGGTGCAGCTTGTGCGACACACAGGAGGGTTGGTCACTGTCTTCTGCAAATTAACAGGTTAGCAGGAGAAAAAAATAACCTTTATACATAACTTTGAATTAGTGGGTCTTTTAAAACTCCCACTCACACTAAGGACTTTCACCTTTCTGATCCACCTTCCCTCCACCTTTCTATCCACCCACCCTCCAACTTCCTCTCCACCCCTACTAACACCAACACAAGTTAAGACTATGCTGTGAAATGACAAGTTAAAACGTGTAAATGTGTACGGAGGTAAATACTGTGTATGTGCATTTCCGCTATAGTGGCATCGTATTTACTATTATGCAAATGTCGCATATACCACATTTACGTACATATTTACACTATATTTCAATAATAGTAAATTCATTGTACATTGAACTTCGGTTTCACTTAGTGCAAACTTCAAAACAGATTTTCAAATTGTACATTTATAAATCTTCAGAACCTCTGATATGAAATTTAATTCGTTTCTAAAGATATCCATTCAAATATGATTATCATAGCATAAAAGCACATATATAAATTGAAATACAACTGAATTTTTTTTCTATTCAAGATACATACATTTATAAAACGAATAAATACACAATATTCAACGAGCCCACCTGTCAGTTGTCTTGATGCGACAGAATGCACAGGCGCTGCTGGCTCACGCTGCAGGGGCTCGTTGAATATTGTGTATTTATTAGTTTTATAACTGAATTATCATCAGCAATATTATTTTTATCATAAATTCAAGGACAATTAACATGTTGCTAAAATTGAAACACGTTTCATCTTATACCACTGGTGCTTGGAGTACAACTGAACGTGCAGATCGCCTCCTTTATCGATACGTTGCCGATTACTGCTCTGACAGTAGTGCCTGTTTCCGCGTTTCATTCATTGTTAATAATTCCCGCGAATTAACGAGCAAAAAGCTTTACCTCTGAACAATTATTGGTTACAAAAGTGTTAACGTTGGCTAAACAATGTGATCTTTGTATAGTAGCGGTATACATGTAGGGCACTTCGTGCGGAATATAAATGTTGTATGCATGCATGTATGCATGATATCGGATTTAATTTACTTAGATACACGTATCGCGAGTAATTTGGTTTAGGGGTCCTGAATTAATCCAATACTATTTGCATTCTTTAATGATTGTCTTAAGTTGTTGCGTATTTGCACATTAAAAAATCAGTAACATTAGTACTTCACTCAGATGGGATCGTTGCAGCCAAAAGGGGCCAATAACAAGTGTTTATATTTTCCAGGATAAGCACAACTCTTATGTTGAAATGAACAGCTAACAGTGCTCTATAGCTCCATGATATAGATAGTCCGATTCTTAATGCGCAAGGCTGAGTCATTTTGTAGAAGACACATAATTGTTAGATCCCTTTTTTTCGGCAAAGATCCCACGTTTTCCACTCAAACATGGGTATCATTAATACATGCAGTTATTAACAATCGGTTCTCTATAATCTGATAAGAATTTCTTTTTAGACTCAATTGTTTTAGCATATAGCATACGGAACGTTCTATACGAAAATGGGTCTTGTGGATTTTATTTTATAACATAAAATTTACATCGATATATCTTCCGAAATATTAACGCTAACGGGTTCCTATTTTTAACACAGCATAACACACCATTACTATATGTGAAAATCCATTTTGGTGTCTTACACATGCGGGGTACCGACGTTTCAAGGTCTGATACCCGGTGTTGCGGTACAGTTTATCCCGGGATATTTTATCCGCCCGGATAATTCACGCTAGGATATTTTATCCGGCCGGATATTATGTCCTAGTACGTTTTATCCTACCCTGGTATATTTTATCCTACCCTAGGATAAACTATCCTAGGATACTTTACCCTACCAGTATTTACTACACTATACAGAATCTGGATGTACATGTGATGTATAAGCGCATATAATGTTACATGTATTATTCTTTAAAATAATAATTTAATTTGTCATAAAACACGTATATGCTAAAACTGAGATTCACTGTAAAATTACATTTTCAAAATGACTGTTTATGTTTGTTATATAAATGGACTCTTCTTCACCCATTCTGCTTGATGCCACCCTTGGAGAGTGTCTTAGCCATTTGAAGGTGATCCCAGATGGTCTAAAACTCGAAGACAAGTAGGATTTCAAAATGTTTAAATACATACACGCACAATACCATTATTACCTATACATGTACATGGAGAGTGCCACATTTTGCATTGTATTGTGCCTTTTGTCGTTGCTGTGCTCGTTCAATGTTTTTAAGGACCTTCTGATGGTATTTCTCCCGGATTGCTAGTAGATTACCATAAGTTTCTTCCATATCATATGTACATGTGTTCTCGCCTGTGACATTAGTGGTTGCCTTGCAGCTGAATTCATGATTGATTGCTATACGAGGGTTGCGATTGTACATAATGAAGAAGGGGCTAAACTGTGAAGAATCCTGCTTTGCTATGCGATAAGCATACAAGGTTGCATCTATATTTTCATCCCAGTTTTCTTTAGCGTTTGAAAATTTGATCAAAGCCCTTGTCAGTGTTTGATTAGTGCGCTCATCCAAACCATTAGTTTGAGGGTGATAGGGACTGCTAATCTTGTGCTCAATCCCTGTCAGCTTAAACAAACAGCTGAAAAGGATAATAAACAATAATGGTTTAAAGGCATGAAACTATTGGAAAGTTGATTGACAAATTCCCTTCCCTGATCTGATATGATATGATATGATGATGTCAGGCCAGCCATGACGACAAAACACAGTAAGTAAGAAATCAGCAACACCAACTGCTGTTTTGTCTTTAAGTGGAGCACCTTCAGGCCACTTTGAGAAGTAATCTGTTACTGTCACAATATACTTATTTTTCCTACACGTTTCAGGTAATGGACCTACAAAGATGAGAATGATTGGACATAAAAACGTTCTCTAGAGAGCGTTGGTGGTGTATAGGATTAGGCAATGATGGTGTAAAAAACAAGGAAACAAGGGTCTAATCAGTAACACAACAATCTTATATGTTGCACACATGCAATATATCCTACAAATGTGCTAATAATAGGATTATTACATTATCTCATTTTACTGATAAGACCCGTTTGAGACATATCTCATTCACTGCATCTGTTGCTCTGTAATACAGCAATCGTTCTTTCAGCACAAACATAGCAGCTTGCTGGCGTATTCTCCGTTTCTCGTTTGCTGTAGCTCCAACAGGATAATCCCAAAGGTCACCACCCTCTTTACAAGAAGTGAGATAGTCAACCAACACGCTATACCGTTACTTGTCGATATGCGAAGACATTTTCAAGCCGAACAAACAACACGTGTTATGGCGGATAAAGTATCCTAGGGTAGGTTAAAATACACTATCCGACCGGATAAAAAATACTCGCACATTTTATCCCCCCGGATAAAATATTCGGGAGGATCAAATATGCTGTGACACCGGTTCGATTCAAAACGGCCACATCTTCAGATAGGAGTGTCCACTCCTATATCATGCTCGCTTCACCCAACCCACTTTGACATATAATTGGTGCTGCATCTGCTGTGCACGTCACTGTCATTACCAACTAGAATTTACAACTTGTCACATACCACTGTCATCATACACATAGTTCAACCTACACAGAGCAGGGGCCAGCTACCTATAGCTAATTTTGACCTGATTTTGAGGTGATGGACCCACACCACCTCAAGGGAAAAAAACCTCACATAGTGAGGAAAAAACCATGTTAACACTGCTCTGCCCAAAAAACAGCATAATAGAACACATTAGTGCATTTTGCAACAGGAGCACTTGATTCCTTGCATGTGGCTGTTCTGCCTCATCTCTCAGTACTTGGCTGCCACATTCTCGTACCTCTCTGACTTGGAGCCTGTGTGTGTTAAGACATCACGCCGCTACCATTGTCGGCTTTGGAGGGGGGGGGGGGGGGGGGGGGGGGGGGGGGGGGGGGAGGCGGGTGAGTTGCCACAACAGTAACCGTGCACACGACGCCTAGAATGCTTACATGCACACAAAGACCATCTCTTATACAACCAGACCACATGGCCACTATGCGCACGCAAATCCAACACTCATCAACAGCTTGCCACGAGGCCTCTACCACCTCTTGACCTTGCATCAGCATACCAGCATATCAACACCCATCAACACAAGACCTCCACGGACATTGCATCAGCATACCTGCACATATTAGCACCTAACAGCAGCTAGACCCCAACACTGTTGGCTACACTCAAACTGCATTCGTATAGGAGCATATTTTCTGTCTAATTCGTTCCTCAAACGACAGAAAAGTGTATCTCCTATATCATGCTCGCTTCACCCAACCCACTTTGACATATAATTGGTGCTGCATCTGCTGTGCACGTCACTGTCATTACCAACTAGAGTAACAAAGAAGGGAGTGAGAAGGCACAAGCACACAATCGTTGCTACTTACACCATCCAAAGCCGCTATAGCACCACCCAAACATTCCGGCCAATATCACCAGCCCTGCACATAACATTTGCCCGCACCCACCAAAACCCGGCCACTATGGCCCCACACCAGGCCACTATGGCCCCACAACTGGCCACTATGGCCTCACACCAGGCCACTATGGCCCCACACCAGGCCACTATGGCCCCACACCAGGCCACTATGGCTCTCCGAATTAGAACAAAAATCACAGCCACTGCTCTCACTCAAACCAAATCCAGGCTTAGCCACCATCGTACACAGGCTACTACCGTTTAAAACATTTCCAGCAGTGCACATCACCATACACGTTTTCTTCCATACAACACCAGTAAACAACAATTTCACACACATATATACAAATTTTCTGACAGCCCCAAGCAAACCATCTTGCAAGCCAAAAGCCAAGCTATAATGTCTATACAGGCTATAAAAGCTACATTCCATACACACTAAAGCTAATCCCGTATATGCCATTTGTACAATCCGATTTCAATACACGTGCACATCAGTCCAATGCAAACCAGCAAAATAATAATAATTTTCCCTACCAATCTGGGCACGCGCAGGCCCCCACGGCCCCAACCTTATGATTTAGGAGATCGAGCTAGAACTATCATGGTTTTTAGGCACTTGACGTCTTCTATCTCGATTTTAATTTAAATATGCATGGCTTGCGATTCAAAACTTTTATCGAACAATAATTAGACCCGATACTTCCACGGTGATCCACCAATGCAAACAATACATACATTAGGCAAGTGATGGGCGGGGATCTACAGCCATTGTGGGGGGTATGTGTACAGGCGCTGGGAGGACAGCACCGCGAACCGATCGGGGACAAGAGCGCTTCAGGTGGCCCCACTCACCACATCCGAAGCACGGACCTGCTCTGGGCGTAGCACCAACGTTGGACGTAGCACGGAGTTGAGTAGCTCCGGTTACTCCTCGTGCGCCGTCCACCCGGTCATCAATCTGCCTCTTCCTTTTCCTTAACCACTTCTTTTCCGCTTCTTTCTCCGCCCTGCTTATTCTTTTCTCGTCATCGGAATCCACTGCCAACTCATCAGACTCGTACTCCGCGACCACCGCCCAGCCGTATTCGGAACGATCAGCCATCTTTATCAGTTTCATTCTTCGCTCCAACATCTCCGCGGCTTTCTGGAGCGAATGGACGGCTGCTCCTCTCGTCTCTTCCGTACTCCCGTATTCCAGATCGCGCAGTGCATCCTGAACCTGCCCTAGAACAGCGTCTGTGAAATCGTACTGGGACTGATTACCTGGACGAAGGAAAGAATGCTGGCGTTCGCGTGTTCTCTTTACAATCATTTTCGCCATCTCGTTCTGCCGCTCGACAACCGCCTTCTTCAGACCCTTGACTTCCGCCATTAACAGCGCAATCTGCTCGCCACTCAGCCCCGTATCAAGCGACCGCTCCTGTCGCAAGTCTTCGCCTTCGCTGTCGCCATCTGTCTGAGTAGCCTCGCTGTCGCCAGCTGTCTGAGTAGCCATTTGCGGGTGAGTTGCCACAACAGTAACCGTGCACACGACGCCTAGAATGCTTACATGCACACAAAGACCATCTCTTATACAACCAGACCACATGGCCACTATGCGCACGCAAATCCAACACTCATCAACAGCTTGCCACGAGGCCTCTACCACCTCTTGACCTTGCATCAGCATACCAGCATATCAACACCCATCAACACAAGACCTCCACGGACATTGCATCAGCATACCTGCACATATTAGCACCTAACAGCAGCTAGACCCCAACACTGTTGGCTACACTCAAACTGCATTCGTATAGGAGCATATTTTCTGTCTAATTCGTTCCTCAAACGACAGAAAAGTGTATAATCGGTTCAAAAGAGGTACATATGTAGAAGGGTCCTACCGCTATTGATTTGTTCTGTTCGTTAATTTTTACTTATCCGTTATGGAGATACAAGTGTGCAAAGAAATTGCATATTTCCCGGGCGTTACGCGCCATTAACATATTACGACTGGCTTCGAGGACGTCCTCGTAATAAGTTAATGGCGCGTAACGCCCGGGAAATATGCAATTTCTTTGCACACTTGTATCTCCATAACGGATAAGCAAAAATTAACGAACAGAACAAATCAATAGCGGTAGGACCCTTCTACATAGGTACCTATACTGAACCGATTTGGACACTCCTACCTGAAGATGTGGCCGTTTAGAACCCTAGTGGGTATCGGACCTTGAGACGTCGATACCCCGCATATGTAAGACACCAAAATGGATTTTCACATATAGTAATGGTGTGTTATGTTGTGTTAAAAATAGGAACCCGTTAGCGTTAATATTTCGGAAGATGTATCGATTTAAATTTTATGTTATAAAATAAAATCCACAAGATCCATTTTCGTATAGAATGTTCCATATGCGAATTTGAAACTAAAAGCTGTTATTTATTCAGTATATGAATCTACTTCCGAGGGCATTTTTTTTGTCCGACAGTATCTGCTCAATCACAGCAGGTGTTTTAACGAAACTCTGCATATGTAATGCAATAAGTGTGAAGAGTGGCGTGGGGGTATTCTTTTTTACATCGGTCTTACCAAATATCTATGGCGTTATTTTGGGTATACCTTTATTGTCCGACAGTTTCGTCTATTCATTGCGTGCTACATAATACAGACCTGAATTTCCTCATCACTAGATGGTTGGTAAGTGGCGTGACCGTATTTTCATGAGCTACAAATGCGTACATGAGTGTATGCGCTTTTTCAAAGGTGATGGGAAAAGATAAATTCCGATTAGGACGTCATCGGAAGAACGAGCAGGACGCTCGTGTACAGCTTGTTTCAATCCCACGCAAACTAGTCGCTGTACATGTGTCTCCGGGGCTTAGTGTCACCACTTCTCTGGATCCAGAACCGCAGGTATGTTTAGATGACTACTAAATTTACAAGTACAAGTAATGCTGCTATGGTTCATCAGTATCTAGGGCATTACATGTTTAAAGAAATTATAAAGTCACATTATGCCACAGCTCCCTCTTCCAGTACAGTTGAGCATCGTGATCCACTCACCTATGAGGAGATTAACTCTCTTACATATTCAGCAGGTTATGTACCCCGTGCAATAAAAAGGAAGTTGCAAAAACAGAAATCATGTCCCTTGACGAAAGATTTACTACTCTGCATTGATGACATGATTGATTCTGAAGGGATGATAAATAATGGTTCAAGGGACTGGCTTGAACTAGTGGACCGTGGTGGTCTAACATGCATCAATAGTTTAACATTAGAATTTTTTTAGCAATGGAGCTGGAGCTTCGTAGCAACTTTCAGGTTCTTCAACAAGGAGATTTCATTGAACAAGCAACGTCAGCTATTAAGAGCAATGAAGATGTTCTGTTTTTTGGTCAATGCTTAGTGCTGAATGGGATGAGACCTCCGCTACCAACTTGTTTGACAGAATAATTCATGTGTGGATTACAATTCGCGCCGGGATTTTCCTATGCAAGTGCATGGATTGAGAGGTTCAAAAATGCAAAGAAAATATCCACCCAAAAATCGAAAGGCCTCAGGAAACAATTGTAATAGTTACTATTGTAATGTTAAGTCTTTTTGTTTATTTATTTATATGTATCTTTGTTATGTTTCTCAGTTGTGCTTTTACATAATATGAATATGAAATGTGAAATGTACAGTGGAATGAGGAAACTGCGCGTTTGTACTCACAGAGATAATGTATTGGTTATACGCGTACTGGTCGATCAACTTGTAAGGATTCAGGTGCGGATGGCAGGCGTTACCTAGCGATAATTGGCTCGTTTCCAATCCCTCTATATATTATTTCTGCATGTATATATAAATAGTAAAAACAACAGTGACGTAATAACTCTATCTATGAAATACTCAATTGATAATCTTATCCCAATATCGGTATAAAAAGGTATTCGAATAATGGGCTGCTGACTAAGTACCTCCGAATGGAGAAACATAAACCGAATAGATAAAATTCACTAATCTATTTTTCCGAGTAATGCTAAGTTGCTTTTCGAACGGATAGGTTTTTGCGAATATCCGAATAACCCGAAAACCTGATAACCGGTTACACTCAGTCCACGGCTCTATAACTGCTATATACTTGAAATTGCTGTCCAGCAGTATGGCTGTTGAACGTCTAATACTTATAGCTGCAGTAGCTATAGAGTCGATTACAAGTATAGATGAAAGTCATTGCTGGCTCAAGGGCTTTGGCAAAGGATTTTGCGTGTGAACCTCTCAGTCCTGAGGACCAACACCCCAAGAGCTTAGGGTCAGGATTTGTAGAATAAGGGGGAGAATAACGCATCACTATACGTATACCCGTATAGCATGACAATCAAACAACTGAATACTCAGTATTTGCATGTGTATTTATAATTATTAAAACCATCGTCCCGTACTGGGGGCACCTGCTATGACTGGTGCGGCTGCAGGGATAGCTGTGATTGCCACGACTGTACGAATAGCTGTGCTTTCTGAGATTGTAGGAGCAGCTGCGGTTGCTCTGATAGAAGGCTTAGTGCTGGGATGGGAACCGGTACGGGCGGGGCCAGGGGCGGGACCAAGCCCGATGCGCATGCGCAGTCCGCCTGGAGCACCGGCAGCTTTTGGTCGGGTAGTATGTCGCCGGATAGTTTCACCTTTAGGAGAGTAATAAGTGATACATACGACACAGGACACTGCATGGACTCACTCTTGCAGCCACTCTGACCGTCGGAGACAAATCCAACTGCGCAACTACATACTACGCTGCTGGAGTTTGTTGCTATGCAGACACACGCTGAATCGGCCGCCGACAAGAGGCCATTATTCGGGCCCTGGATTACTCCTGCCAAACGTCGACCTGTATGCACTCTGGCAGGACTTTTTCTTGCACCTGCGGGATTGGCGACTGAAGACAGAAGAGTGGGACCCATCGCCTTCCGTTGGATGCACTCTGCAAATTAAGATATGCAAGCCAGACAAATGCGGTGCATGCAAATTGGGGACGAGGGGCGGCGTCACGTCCTTCCTCGTCCCCAAGCTTAAGTACAGCTGCATCGCATAGATAGTGTACAGTAAGACAGGTATTTGTATGAAATGCAAATTTTCTAATCGTACACACATGCAGGGTAGGCGCGACGACTACTGTACCTGAGTGAAGCATGCATGCTACTGGGACTTACGGCAGGACCCGGGGTTTTCGTCCTGACCACCTGCGCAGTTGTTCTGTCCATCGCACACCTGTTGCTGCGAGATACATTCGCGATCGATTCCTGTTCCGCGAGCGCAATCAAATTGTCCTTGCTGGCACCCTGCTGCACGCGTGTACCATGGGGGGGAAAGAAAAATAGATCAGACAATATAAGATAGCCGTCCATAACCGGTCGAAGGTGATCATTCGAAGCTAATGATTACCTTCAACATGGAACCATACCAGGCTCAAGGCGATAACAACACCGGCAACACGTACTGTTGAGAAAAATATGATTAATTTCAAGTTTATGAATGCAGACCACTGCATGCATGGTATTTATAATCAATAATATGAGATCGTATCCGCTAAAAGGGGGAGGGGGGACCTAACGCATACATGATAAAGTTTCAAGTACGTGCAATATAAATGTAGCGATGGCTAATTAAAAATTCAGCAGTTACAACTCCATGACAAGTACTTCGATTCTCAGTGCGTAAGAAGCAATGTGTAGAAGACATTTCAGACTTCTATCAAAAAAGCTGAAATCTTGAAAAAAACATGCGTTAGATCCCATTTCGCGGAAACGATCCCAAACATGTACCGCATACCCCAGAGGCGGGGGACATGATTAAGTTCAATGACAGACCGTGCCAAGTAAACATTTGGCATAGAAGCAGATTTTCCTTCACAAGCTACGTGTGCCTCTTGTGCCCCTCCCAGGGCAAGGGCATGCGTGTGTGTCCTGGACGCAATACAACATCAAAGCAGTCCACCGATCGATATGAGCACCTGTTGCCAAAACATTGGCTTTTCAGTGGTTATGGCGAAGGAATGTGATGCAAAAACAGATTGATGCATGTCAAATCGATAATAGGGCACTCGTTTTTTTGAAAAACGAGTGCCTTTTTATTGATTTCTATAGTGACATGCATCAATCTGTTTTTGCTGTGTATACGGCAACATGTTATATAGGCGATCGAGGCTCAAAAAGTTCATGCAGTTGTCTTTTGTGCATACATGATACATGCATTTTTACGAAAGCAATGCCAAACGAGCAATTAAGCTTGTAATTTAATTATAAGTTCTAACTGATTAACAATCCATTCACCTACTGTACATTATATCTGCATTCACTGCATGCTCACATCTAGCGTGACCGTGCGTGTGCGTGTGTGTGTGTGTGTGTGGTGTGTGTGTGTGTGTGTGTGTGTGTGTGTGTGTGTGTGTGTGTGTGTGTGGTAGTTCGGATCGAGCTTGCATGATGTAATCCATCCGCGGCCGCCGTATTTGACAGTCTTAACCACCATGCGGTTTGCTAACAATGCACAATTAAATGTGTATATGTGTGTATGTGCAGAGCTCATTGTTGATCTAGATAACTGATCGATCCCCTATCACTGATCATCGTGAGAACTGGTGCAAGTGTTACCTCCATGCAGTCATGCCCACTAAGGCACTATTATAGTATCCTTAAATTTGCGAAGGATATCAAGTTAAAATGTGGCATGCATGGGATCGTTTCCGTGAAAAGGGACCTATAGCGCATGTTTTTTTCTTTCAAGATTTCAATTTTATTTGATTCTAGAAGTCTGAAATGTCCTCTATACAGCGACTCCTTCTATACGACTGAGAATCGGAGAATCTGTACACTAGATTTTTAATCAGCCGTACATTTTAGTGCAAGTGTCACATTTGTATTGCGTTGTACGATAGAAATGTAATAGTATATATGCGTTAGGTAACTTTTCGCGACTCTAAATTATATAATAATGTTTGTATACATTTTATCCGCGGAGTTAATTCATCGGCATTGAACTAAATGGTTTCATATGGAAATCATACAAGAAGAAAAAACTAACAAAGGGGGGAAAAATATTTAGTTTCCATCTGACCATTGTTCATAAGGTAGCGTTCCTGTTGACCAGTTCGCACGAATTGGTAGATTGAAACGAGCTACTCCAGTTTATTGAATCCGAACCGTAAAACACAGCACTACCGGCAAAGTCCCTTTCTTCCTCAACGGTCCCATACGGTGGTGCCTGTTCTGGAGTCATTGACTTCCTGCTGTTGAGCTTAAGTGTCACGTGAATCACCATGGTTACTCCCGCTGCCATACTCCAGGCGGGCGTGCAAAGTGCGTCGGCTAGCATGATGATGACCGAGTGACCACCGTAGACACGATTCAGCATGGAAGGAATCCCCAGTAGGCACCACGTGACGATGTTGACCAGAAGGGGGAGTATCTGATTTAGCGCGCTCGTATTAATAGTTGATTTCTTGATAACCAGAATGGCCCTCTCTCTATCAATTTTCTCAAGGTACGTCCTGCAGGCGAGAATGATAACCACAGCCAGAACAGAGAATAAACCTAGGGCCAGCATTCCTGCCGCAGGTGCGTTCCAGAGCACCAGTGACTGCATCGTGAGGCCTTTTAGGTCACGATCCGGATCCGAAGAACATTCATTCCCGCTCTTTATCCAGCACCATGCCTCGGTTAGCCCATAGGAGCGGGTAGCGACGGGAATGGCAGAAATCACGGCCGGTATCACAAGCGACGTCGAAACGCACACAACTTCGAGCTTCTTCGGGCTGCGGTAGCAAACGGCGTAGCTAAAGAGATAAAGGATGGTCCAAACGTTGAAACATAGCTTCATCCACAGGGAGTAGTGCAACAGAAACGCGATCGCGGTGCATCCGGCGTGAATAGCGGAGACCGGCTCGTCGTAGTACAAAACGGAGAGAATTTGGCAGACGCAGGCGATCCCGCTGATGAGTCCAGTGAGCACGTGGTAGAGGGCGAGGCGAGAGGCGAGCGTCGTGTGCAGCCGGGTCACGAGGACCAGCACAGTGGCCAACAGGCACACCAGGACGGCCGCTCCTCCCGTCGAACTGAGGACGAAGAGGGCATTCAGCTTCGGCTCGATGTCCGACGCGCTGCAGTTAGCTGCTGGGCTAGCGACCATATCTGGAGCCAATCATCTGTACTTCGTACAATACAAAATGTGACGATAAGATTGACATTCCAAGAAATTTTGAGCACAGGGAGTTAATTGAATTTACTCTCATGCGCAGGCGCACAATGTTCATATAGAGAAGCCTTTTCGCTGAGTGTTTTGGCGTTCACAAACCATATCTGGTAGCTACCTATGATCAGTGCTATACAAGATTCGATACCTCATGAAAAAGATTCGCCTGAGATCAGGAAAACATGCTGTGTGAAAACCCGTATATTTTTGCTTTTAGGTGAATACGTGTTTTATTTGCTGAGTGTCACGCAGAATCTTGGCATTCACAAGTAGCTACAGCTATGAATGGGAAGTATTTTTTTACAAGATTCGATCCAGGATGACTCTTATCAGGAAACCATGATGTGTAATTACCCTTGTAACATTTCCATTGTCAAACTGGAATTTACAATTACAGATTATGTCCAGCATGCCCATGATTAAATCCACCACATTATTCAAGTTGTATAGTTACTCTGACTGATTCTTGCATTTCATTGGATATTTACCGAGTAATTTTTGAAATTCTTCAAATTATAAAGAGCGAGAATGAGTGTTCTTCGAATCCGAAGAGTGGCCTCGAAAGCCTCACGATGCAGCCACTGGCACTCTGGAACGCACTTGCGGCAGGGATTGCATTTCATTTCTGTGATTGTAATTGCTGGGAAAAAAACAAGAACAAAAAAACAACAAAACACAATCACAGTAACAGATGTGCCTTCCCATTTTCAAAAGATTGCACAACTTTTTGATACAGAGCATAGGCTTGTGATGAGAGACTTAGCAGCGTGAACAACATGTTGTCGTCCAATCTTTTTTCTGTGTACAAAGGAAACGTGTTTATGCACTTGTGACATTTAAAAAGTTGCTGTAGTTACAATTTGCATTAATAGTTATTGTGCACTAGATATCCCCAAGCAGTCATCAATAAGTAGTTGAGCATGATTGCTTCCACTCATTTGTGCTTTGTGGTTGTTCTCCCTCAAGCAAGTGTGATCATCAAGATACTAGCTATTATTGATCGGGTGGCATTTGTGATGTCTACCTTTAAAAGAGTAAAATCATCTTCTTTGTAATGGCCTTCTAAACATGGTCTTATTTAATGATATGGTGCATCTATAAATATTTTAAATGTCATAACTGCTTCCCAAGTTATGAAATAATTGAAAGCTAATCAGCAAGCTGGATATACTTTTGTATGACTTTTTTTCTTGATTGTGGAACATCATGTCTATCTGCATGAAAATGAACAGTGATAATAGATGTGTTCATGCATCCTTTGTCTTCTGCCACTATCTCAGAGATCTCATGGAGTCTGAAGAAGAGCATAGTAATTCAAGAAGCAGTTTGTGCTAAATTGTTGTTTTATTGGGTAATACACACTTATCATCTATACTTATGCAATTATGCTGAAATGTAAAATATTCATCTCTCAACATCTCTAATTGTTATCTGTAGTGTGAGTAAGGGTACAGGTACTTCTTGTCACATCCTATGTTTGGACATCCCAACATCTCTCCACTGTGCTTTCCGAAGCAAGCATTTTATTATCAATGGAATGCTCACTGTAATGCCTGTGTCCAGTGTGTTCTAAAATATAAGGTTTTCCCTCCTGGTAAATTTTATTTGCAACCTCTTCCATAGCCATTTATGTTCGGCTCCACAGTTCTCTGTGCTGGGAACACAGGGATCATGTTCCTCAATACAATGGCTTGAAAAGGTGCATTACGTCACTCTAGTATTGTGGCTCCTCCCGACTCCCTTGTTGCTAAGGGCAGAACTGAACCAGTTAAGTAAGCTCAGGCAATGTGTACAGGTCACAGTTAGATATACTTGTCAGACAATAAACTTATTATACACAATTTCTACCTAGAGCAGCCGAATTCTCTAACCAGCTACTGTATTCCTGTAACCTGTCACGAAGAATTTGGTCCGGGGAAAAAATCGGTCCGGCCGGACCAATTTTGGCGACCAAAATTGGTCCGGGCACATAAATACCTCGAACACGTGGAGATTAATCTTATTCTCTGTGAAAATGGCTGATTCAAGTGAAGAGGGAGATGCCAAAAATGGGAACCTAGTAGAAGAAGCATATGAGTACTTGGTAAGAAATGGGTACCGTGTGGGTGCAAGCGATGCATACAAAAGAAAGGCTCAGAGAGAGGTGGAGAAAATGTACTTTAAGAAGAAGAAGAAGAAGGGCATGGTTTTGTTCATGGATTTATTATAGACAATGGAAATAAGACTTTTTGGAGTTAAGAAAGAGCAGCGTCGTATTCTGAAGGCTTGTCATGTGGATCCGATGTCCGGGCACATGGGAGTGAAGCGAACTTTGAGCAGGATCAGTGAACGGTTTCCAAATGTGACATCTGCCAGCATGCGAATTGGAAACGCATTCATACTGCCCCAGAACTGCACCCGGTTCCAGTGAAGTCACCATGGAATCACATTGGCATTGATTTTGTTGGGCCACTTGTGAAGTCTAAGTCAGGAAATCAATACATCCTGACTGTATGACTACTTCTCTAAATGGGTAGAAGCAGTCCCACTTCCATCTAAACATGCAATTGGAGTTGCTAATGCACTCTTCAAGGTATTGTTAGATGAAGCAACAGTTTCTCTATGCATTTAAATTAAACAGCGCAATACAGGTGTATATTTATATTAAGTTATAGTACATTGATACAATGCCATGCACACTGATAATCTGATTCACTGTATTCTATCCTTGCAGATTTTAATGCGTATGGGTTTGCCTAATATTATTACTACTGACAATGGCACAGAGTTTAAAAATGAATTGAACAAGCTCCTAATTACTGGGCATTGATCACAGACTGACAACAGCATACCATCTACAGGTCTGTATGTCTCAATGAAATATGTCTGCATCATTTTCTCCAAATTATTATATATCACTGCGCCACAGCATTTAGTATGCAGAGCTGTGCAGAGTCTGCATATCAGCCGTATGCAGATGAGTATCATTGAAGTGTTCATATGCAGACGTCTGCATATGAACACTTCAATGATACCCGTCTGCATATGGTTGATATGCAGACTCTGCACAGCTCTGCATACTAAATGCTGTGGCGCAGTGTATGTTGAGTAGTAGTGAAATTTAAATCTAATGATGCCAGAGCCATCCATAACAAGTCCTACTGCTCGTCCCTCCCAGATGAGGTTTCAATAGTTAGTAGTTGTGTTAGGTATTATCTATTAAAATGTGCATGTGCATACTAATAATTAATATATAATCTTTTGTGTGCTATTGCGTATATTCGTTTAATAGCTGTGTATATTCGTAGGTATAAATAATAGTAATTATTAATATATAATAACATAATATTTACACACATTACAAAAACTGCATAGGCTAGTTAAAAATACTACAAAAAACATGAGAAACGGTGCTGAATTTATTCTGGCAGGTATGGAAGCCCAGCTCCATATATTATTGTATTATTATATTATAAGTCATTAAGAAGATAAAATAATTCATATTTGTAGGAATGGGATAGAATTTTGAAGGGAACAACACAATTTATTGTCTCAAGACTTAAAAAGTTACCAAAATGTAGGGAGGTTACAATAATGGTTAATTAACCAATAACAATTTAAGTAATTATGTTATTATTCAATGCTAGCATTACTTTTATAGGCCAATGGTCTTGTTGAAAGACTTAACCAAACCTTGTAAAATATGATTGTCAAGTTTTGCAACATGAAGAAAACCAATTGGGATGATGTTCTGAATACCTGTGTTTTTGCATACAACACTTCTTGCCATGAAAGTACACTTTATACACCTTTTTAGATAATGTTTGGAAGAAAGGCAACTCTACCAATTGACTTCCAAATGCATGTAAATATAGTAGACAAACTCGAGGAACCTTTTAACCCAAATGATTCTGACACTGAACGAATTACTAATGAACGATTAAAGGTTCTGAAACAAGCTAAACATTGAATTGGCACAAAAAAAGCAGAAGCTAGAATATGACCTGAAACATGCTAACCCCAAAGCCTATGAATTAGGTGCAAGAGTCCTTAAAAAGGATTAAAAAAGGAAAGGAGGAAAATTGGACTACAAGTATTTGGGCCCATTTACTATAAAAAAGTGTCTGGAAAAGGTATGTAATCACTTCAGTCAATTGAAAACCCAGAGATCAAGAGCATAAATGGTGTCCATATCAAACCATATCTTACACCACCCAATAGTTTTAATACACATTCAAGCTCAAATTCATCCAGTTACACATCACCGGTAGATAAATCAGTTCTTCATAATACTGATTCAAAGGTTGTAGTTTCCAGTTCTGATTCATGCCGCAATAAGAGAGATGGCTCATCAACTAGCAAGTCTCAGTACTTCAAAGATACAGAGGCCACTCCCCAACATCCTATTGCTAAAAAGCAACGTCTGGAAGAGCATTATGATGCTGATAATCATATCAGTGATGTTCAAGATGAAGGTAATCTGCTTTATGCACGGAACAGTGTGACATATACAATAGAAGGTTGTAAAAGTGAAAGTTTAAATGTCCATGATCATTAATGTACTCAAATGGGTGACATTGCAATTGTATTGGAGTCTTCTCGCCATATGACATTATCTGTATTGCCAAGTAAGATGGTTACAAGTACTCCAACTTTAAGTGGAGGCACCAATGGAAGATGAAAATTTATCTCCAATACCAGTTTGTAATGTGCTGAGCCACTATGAAGAGAGCTGTTTTCAACCTGCACTTTCCACCACTGCCTTTCCCCCAAATCCCACACCCCTGCCTACTTGGCCATCACAGGTTCTGCAAACTAGCTGCTGTCAAAGTGATCTTCCAAAGAGCCCAAATTCACAAATGCAATTGAAAGTTACTATCACAAAGGATGAATGCCATTTGAAAAGCAAACAGCATAAGAGCCACAGTGAAAAATTGAAAGTGATTCCTAGTGAAGAAAGTCAGTTAATATTATTATGTTATACAAATTTAATTATATTAAGGTATGAATGATTCTGTATTTGTTTCTTTTCCCAGGGGGAGGTGGAGGGGGAGGGGGAGGGGGAGGGGGAGGGGGAGGGGGAGGGGGAGGGGGAGGGGGAGGGGGAGGGGGAGGGGGAGGGGGAGGGGGGAGGGGGAGGGGGAGGGGGAGGGGAGGGGGAGGGGGAGGGGGAGGGGGAGGGGGAGGGGGAGGGGAGGGGGGGAGGGGGGAGGGGGGAGGTAAAAAGGAGTCAAGGAGTAGAAAATAGCCATCCACTGTTGATCAAACCAAATAAAATGATCTGATCCCCAGACTACTATAGTGTAAAGAGTGGCCTGAGATTGACTAAATTACTCTTCTTCATTTCTGCAAGCAATTTCAGAACGTGAATAAAATGGACCAATGTTTATATTATTTCATAATAATTATGGTAATTGCTGGATAATTACGAGAATACTGTCCCTTTCTCTTCGTGGATATGTGCAAGTCATGTTAAAAGAGTCTTCATTATCGATATCGATGTTAGTATATACAAGTAAATTAAAATAACTTCTCTATCAAGGAATTAAGCGATCTGCATGATGTAGGATTGGTGGTGCAAAAGCAAGCAAACAAGGTACAGTCACTGCGCCACAGCATTTAGTATGCAGAGCTGTGCAGAGTCTGCATATCAGCCGTATGCAGATGAGTATCATTGAAGTGTTCATATGCAGACGTCTGCATATGAACACTTCAATGATACCCGTCTGCATATGGTTGATATGCAGACTCTGCACAGCTCTGCATACTAAATGCTGTGGCGCAGTGAGTACTGTTGCAGTGAATAGGATCCTACAACCAACAGTCCTACATTTTGCAAATATGCTTCTTTATTTGCAGGGCTGTTTAGTTGTAGCATAGTACTTTAGAGTATGAGTAGTGTCTACTACTCGAACATTGTAGTTCTTCGGTCTCAACTCTGGTGTTAACCTTAGGTCAAGTGCATGAATGCTTGCCATTTCTTGCTTTGAATTTGTGTATGTTTTGTTATATGTTATTCGTATCTGTATATTTCAAATCAATTTAATGGGGTTGGCAACATTTGTGACCAAAGCATTTCATTAGCATTAGCTCATACTACACATTCTCAAAAGATCTCCGCAACATCAGTACAGCCTTGGGTTTCTTTGTTCAAGGTTTGAACTGTTCTTTGTGCTCATTGTACATGCTAGGCATTAGCAGGTGAAGCTGGTTCACACTGATCGTTTTGCTCTAGAAGCAAACACTGAACTGAGGAAGAGCTTCACACCAAATACACTTCATTGCCATGATCGTGCATGTACGCAGTTACCTCCTTTCATTCAAAATGTCCCACATGCTGAAATCAAAGATATTGGACTCTACAAGCACACTAAAAGGTTTTGATACTTTCTTTTCTGATTTGGGCTTGTAGAGTCCAAAATCTTTGGACTCTACAAGCCCAAAACTGAAATTCAGAAAAGAAAGTATCAAAACTTTTTAGTGTGTAATGATGCTTCTTAAAAGTGCTATTTTGCAGGGCACATTACGCAGCATTCTCAGAATCACTAAGTTTCTTTGAGGACCTTTCCAAAGATGGGGTAAACATGTCATATGATCTCTTCAGATCCTAAGTATTCTGATCGTTATACAAGGTGTTCGCAAATGAATTCCAATATATATTGAAATTAATTAACCACTTGATTTCTCTAGTGCACATTACAGTAGTTGGCAAATACTATTAATTCAATTAGATTGTAGTAAGCAGTTAACTAATTCATTATATCAAAACCCTCATAAAGTGACATATTCAAAGCTCTCTGTTATTAAACTTATTCAATCTTAAGGGATAGAGATATATTTGGCACAAGATATGATTATGCAGTTGGATAATTAATAGTAATGGGTTAATGGTCATGATCCATTTTAAAGTTATTCAGAATTAACTTGCCATTTGATAACTAATTGTAGTAAACATTTCTAACAATCCATTATTAAATAAAGTGAGAACCACCAATTAAAATTACGTAATAGTTAGTTATTGAATGTCTCGAAGTCCATTAATAGTGAGTGGTCTCGTAGTATTCAAATTTGATTTCAAACATAATTTTCAGTCAGGTTACTCCAATGAATTAAATAATGTTGTAGATTGTATCACCTGAATTAACTAGGAAGGATTTTTGATTTTATCTTTACACCATCAATAGTAATTTGATTTCAATAAGGTGTGAAAACTCATTGGTACAAGCAGATGCTACTCTGATTTGCTGAGTCTTCGCAATCAATAACGATATCTATCAATGGGAAATGCATTATAAGTTTTGAAATCTGATGAACAGATTCGCCTTTTTCAGGAAACCATGAGGTGTAAAAAGCCATGTACATGTAGATGTAATTCTGATATAGGCAGTTACTACTTTTATTCGCTGAGTTATATTACAAGTAGAATCTTGGCATTCACAAACCATACAATCCAAGTAGACTGCATTGAAAGGTACAATCCCAAATGAAAAAGATTCGCCTCTTATCAGGAAACCATGAGGTGTGAAAAACCAAAAGTATATGTACATGTACTTAAACAGTTTGATAAACATACACTGTACATACATTTCATTCATTGACTGCCATGGCCAGTCAATGAACGTTTGTACTGCAGTAGTTAAGCAAGTTGAATCTGTAGCTTAGGTAAGAGTTTACGATACAGCATGATCCTCTGCATGTGAGCTACATCTATTTCATATATAGTACGTACTACCGCGCATGCAATATACATGTACAAGACTAGTGAAATATTATCTATACCAGCCAATCATCTGCAGACGGGCCATGGATGGCAGAGAACGTTTTCGCACAATCATATGGTTTTCATTGTCGTTGCGCATGCAACTGAGATATATTTCACTTGCATTGCCAGATATTTCGGACGCTCGTGACGTATTCCTGACGCGTCATTGCAAACGTCCGTTAATTTTCCGCGCACGCGTCCATTGAAATGTATGGAACAAAGTGCATTTCTGTTCAACCTAAATCAGGAAAGGATAGAAATGACAAAAACGTTGAAAAATATAGTGAAGCACATCATAAGCTATGCTTTATTCATGAAACAAAAAATTTCATGGTCTATCTGTGGGTTCCATGGCCCTAAAACAACACGTCCATAGACACCTGTAGAAATTTGATAAAAATTTGATCTGTGATAGTTGTGGTAAAAAAACGTTTATTATTATGTTAACCAGATCATCGAGGCACGTGTATGTTACCTTAAAACACTCTTTTGCTTACTTCTCTAGGTTCCTGAGTCACTTTCAGTGGTTGAGGTACTGAATGTCTTCATTATCACAATGATTGCATGACGTAATGGACGTTTTTAACGGGCGTGAGTATCTCTGTTGCAATGCTTCCCTGAATCAGACTCACTCAGGTATGTTATAACTGAGGTGCTTAGGTGCTGTACATGTGCGTAACAACCATAGCTTGACCCGCATACCTAGTATATAGGGCCTAAGTATACCGTAGATGTTCTCACCGATCGACGTTTGCGGTGCGCTACAGTATGCCGATAGTCAAGTTAGGTTTGGCATCCTATAAATGGCAGTCACTGTTCGCGTAGTGGCCGATCGAGGGAGATTCTCATGAGGCATTGATTGATAGGACTGCTGTTAAAAAAAGGGGGGGGGGGGGTGGGGGGGGGTGGGGGGGGGTGGGGGGGGGGGGTGCACAGTGGTTTAAGATGTAGACATTGGGGTAGGGTATGACCTAGATGTTTTTTTACATCCGTTTACTCAAAATAGCCCAAAGTATCCTAAAAGCAATGTCGAATAGTTAAAATGTAGTTACATTTTTAACGTTGAAGCTGAAAAAAGTTTTGCTGCAGCTTTACCATCATTATACGCAACTACACATTGATTGGAGCAAATGGGAAACAAAATGAATATGTAATTAGATAAAGTTTTCTCTTGCGCTTCGAAAGATATCAAATTTGTTATACTTTAAGTCTTAAGATAATAAATTGTTTTGATACAAAACGCTGCGTAATGCCAAAAAGTTGGTTTGTAGTGCCTAACATTCCTTGGCTAGGACAAACTAAGGCCCATTAAAGTAAATTTATAAAATGGATAGCTGATGATATCAGTTGGCATCACCAAAATACGCGCCGACATCGCCCCGCTTTCTGTTAGCGTCACTAATAAGGCCAGAACCAAACGGCATCCACTTACGCGAGCGTATGAAAATTCTTAATAATCCAAAATAAAGCACCATATGCGCACGTACATTTAATGGCTACGACAGAGAAGATCACGAACGTGGAAGCTTACAATAAGTACGTAAAGAAGTACAAGAGTAATATACAAGCTGCAAGACAATTCATGGCTGACGATCGAAGGTGTACGAGGTATGGAAACTGTTGAAAAGCAGTGGACGAACCGCTTTCTATCGTTACGAACAAACTGGGCCAAGATGAATCGAGGAAAGTCTCGAAGAAGTGCAGCATCTATGGTAGCTTTCCAGTCTTTCCAAAAAGCAGTGTTTTATGAAGCTGCAACCACAGCTTCAGATCTTACCAGTGCTGAAGAATGTAGGCCTACATCAGCTGATACGTCAGGAGAAGGGTCCAGTGAATGTGGTACAGATTGCTCTCGTGTGCTTGAAGGTCAGATTGAAGAGGTGAAAACATTGGTGCTATCTCCATTGGATCAGCTTAGCCCACGCCAAAGAAGCAGGAGAACCCAGGCACTAATGTCACTTCTTCAGGAGGAAGAAGAAGAAAATAGCATTACCGCATCTCAGTTGCTTGGGTACCTCCTACACAGAGAGAATTATGTGAAAGATAGAGCTTTGGCAGCAGTTGGCATGCAGATGTTCAGCAACATACCTGTAGGCAAATAACTTAGCTTGGATGAAGGTCTCTATATTCTCTCACAATATAAACTTGGTCGTACTAGTTACACAAGTCTGAGGCATGATCTCAAACCTATCTTAGAGATATCTTAAAGGTTTTTATCTTGATTATTGTGGCTTGATTATATGTATAAATATTATCAATAACTTATTAATGGTTACGTAAATGATATTGGGGCCATGGCCTATATAATGGAAGCGATAATATTTATTAATTATGTAAGAATGAAGAAATGTCTACATCACCCCTACATCTAAACCACTGTGGGGTGGGGAGGAAGTACATGTACCTTTCTGGCCCGATCGATACGAAACGCCAAGGGTGCTGTACGTTTCCACTTTCGGGCTCGATACAAAGAGCGGGCCTCAGCGGGGAAGTGGACGCCCGCGATACCAGCAGTCAACTGAAGCTCTGGGACCTCAGAGCTGGACTGAGTGCCTGCAAGATGTGTCCCTATGGTGCCCATCTCCATTTGGCAGTTCTGGGTGTGACCATGAGCATTATGCACGCATGTGGTCATAGCCAAGAGCTGTGCAATGATATTTCTGCTGGAGAGTTCAGTTTCACTTTCACACAATCCTCTCTAAATTTAGCCATGCCCACAAGGCTACTGTGATGTGTGTGAAATGGAACCTCAATGGAAACTGGCTGACAAGCGCTGCCAGGGATCACCTGATCAAGATTATCGACATCAGAAGAGATGTCAACAGTAAGTGGTTTGCCCACTATGAAGTAGACCCTATATGGATGTGTCCACCTGGGTGAGGGAGGGAGAGAGGTGTGTAATGGCCTGGTGGGGGTGTGTTGGAGAGTGGAAGGTAGCCGCTGATGCAGCTTCTATTAGTGAAGCAGCTACATGTATTTGTTCTGCTATTGGTATTGATTACCTCCTCGTATGTATGTTCTGTGTTTGTGTTTGTGTGTGCTACACTTGAAGCACCACATACAAACTCATAAACACATAGTGAGGGAGTGAGCACATGATTTGGGAGGGAGGGTTTATGGTGTCATGCTATGACAACATTCTGCAACTGATGCCCTTTTCCAGATGCTAACAGTTTACATAGCAGCCCAACCACCACTAATGAAATGATCAACCATAAAGATATGAACAAAAAGATTTGATGTTTAGGAGAATGTTTAACACACACACACACACACACACACACACACACACACACACACACACACACACACACACACACACACACACACACACCACAACCACACACCCCACACACCACACAACATGTACACACATGCATGCCACATACAAACATCACACACATACCCCACACACATACCCCACACACCCCACATACACATCACACACATACCCCACACACATACCCCACACACAAACACACACACCCCACACACAAACACCACACCACACACACAACCACAACACACACCACACACACCATGCACACACACACACCATGCAACACACACACCATGCACACCACACCATGCACACACACCCCACACACAAACACCACACACACACAACCACAAACACACACCACACACCATGCACACACACACACACACCATGCACACACACACACACACCGTGCACACACACACACACACACACATACACACACACACACACACAGTGCACACACAGTGCACACACCACCATGCACACATACCACAAACCACAAACACACCACAAACCATGCACACACATGCACCCACATACAAACATCACTCACTCACACCACACACATACCCACACACAAACCACACCACACACACCCCCACACCACAACACCACACACACCACACACAAACACACACCACACACACCACACACACCACAAACACACCAGGCACACATCATGCACTCACACACACACAACACATACACCAAACATACCACTCACACACACCACCACACACACCACACATCACAAACACACACACACACACACAGCCACCAATTGAGCTAGAACCAAAGCTGCGAATTGATATTGTGCAAGGATTATAATACAACCACCATTCAGTTAAAAAACGAGTCGGCGAATAAAAAGCGCTTGCCTGGCAAGCGGTCAGCCGGCCGTGCGGCCAAATTGAGAGGCTAAAAATGGCGTCTGTTTAACGGTGTGAAACATGGGGTGTCTGTAAATTCCTTCAAACCAATACTCACTAGTGATATGTGCACTCTTCCACATAATTTAGCAGCGATAATTCGCTACACGTCACATGCACACGTGCTTTTGATCAAAATATGGCGACGCGTCATAGATTGAGTCTTTTCCTCTCAACAAGAGAAAGATGCCTTTCAAGACAGGCTCGATGCAGCAAAGAGGCTACTTTTTCCTGACGGTCCACTCCAACGGGAAACGTGCTTCCTAAATGCCTTGCTTGACCGCGTGCTTACTGCATCGCCAATTAACGCCAACCGTAGACGTGGGTACACCACCAGCTTCAGGAAGTTTGTTGCTAGACACATCAGGTATACATATACACTGAAAACGTATGTATTATAAAGTTCGTTTTTAGGGATATTTACTGGTGACAGTAATCCCGAATATTTATTGTAGAGAAGAGGTGCTTCTATAATCTATGTGAGGGTTTTGTTAAGCACTGCACCTGCAAGAGCTCTCCATGTTGGAAAGTGGCATCATTCATTCAGGTCAGGTTATGAAATGTGTGTGTTTTTTGTATGTGTGTACACATGGACGTTATGTATGGGTGTATGTGTGCATGAGGTGTGTGCATGTGCATGAGGTGTGTGCATGTGTGTATGTGTATGTCTTTACGTACATGTATGTGTGTATGTGGTGTGTGTATGTTTGTGTGCATTGTGTTTATGTTATGTATGTGTGTATGTAGTTTGTACATATGTGTTTATGTATACGTATGTGTGTGTGTGTAAGTGTTTATGTATATGTATGTAATGTATGTGCTGTACTGTGTATGTGTACGCATTCATATGGTATGTGTGTGATGCGCATGCTTGTGTGTGGTGTGTGTATGTTGTGTGGGCATGTGTGAGGTGTGTGTGCTGTTTATACATGTGAGTATGTATGTGTGTGGTATGTGTTTATGTGTATGTAATCTAATAATATAATTTACAACGTACGTATGTACGTCCGCATAACCACCTATTTATAAACCCCGTCTAGCGCCTAGTGGTTACTAGGTATGCGTACCTTACCTAGCAACCAATAGGAACGACCACCTCCCACAAAGGTATGTTATGCTGCTCACTACTGCAGGGTAAGATGCTTTTCTTTCTCATTGCAACTGCTGTTTGATGTGACAACAAATTCTTATATTTAGAGCAGGGACACATACTGGATCGAATCTTTTAATCATCAACTTCTCACGTATTTGTCCAAGAGAGTTCATTTCGGGGATGACACTTTTGTTATTAGAATGAACCTTGCTGTGCTTGACTGGGTATGTTTATGGGTATTCACTCCTTTGCTAACCATACATGTGCATCTTTCCAGAATGAGAATGTACAAAGAGCAGCCACAAGTCATCGAGTGTATCTAAATGCCCGGAGGCCAGACCGTCAAGCACCATCTCGTGTGCTTAGGCCAAAAACATTCAACTTTGTTGAACACATCTGGGAGGCATACGTACACCTAAACAAACAGTGTACTAAGTATGTTGTTTGTGAACATGTGTAGTTTGTACATTAATATGACATTACATCACATACAGTGTTGTTCAAGGCGATGAAGAGGAGGAGGGTTCTAATGATGACGGATTTTTTGTGCCTGGACTTGAGGATGGGGACTTTGTTGATGACGATGATGATGACAATGATGATGCTGATGACATCGTTGAAGATGAGATGTAGATGTAGCGTGTGTGAGTTGCTCACCCTTCTCTATGTAACCATCTACGTCAATTGCATAGATAGCTCTATTGTTGTATACTTTGCTCTGTGTACAGGTGCTCTATACATGCTACCAATGTAATCTGCTTTGTGATTGAAGGTTTTTTTCATGTATGCTCTCAGTTTTTTATAAGTACAGATGTAATGTAATTAATGGCTGAAAACTTGCTTTTGAACTATTGGTGCTATAAATTTGAGCAGAACGTTATAGACTACATCGACTCTAATACCTTTACCTTAATTATTTGTACAATACACGGAGGATGCATCTTATATTAGCTTGTACACTTGTCAAATTCAACATTGGCATCTTATCACGCGTATAGTTTTGCGAGCGAGCTAGCCTATACTTCTTGTATGGATTTCTCTGCTGTTCGTAACCATCAATATCACTATTGATAATTGCATCTGCGATTATTGCGCATGTTTTTTTCCCACAAACCAAGTTTACCACTAGTGCATCAAAGTAGTATGTGTGTGTACACGTATGTGTCTGGCTTAGGAAGAGTTAAATTTATTACAACTAAGGCTTTGTACTATTTCAAACGTTGTGTGACTAAACACAGGTATTGGTACTTTTTTATGAGAATGATTGCTGGTATTTATGACTTATTCACACCTTTGCTGCCATAAGAGCTGTTCCACCTTGTGTGGCTAGCTATACTTCTAAGTTGTTGTATTGACCTCGCTTCCGTACAAAAACTCCTTTACCTCCCAATGCATTTGGACCTGAACTGTCAAGCTGAAACAGGATAATGCACTTCCCACAAGGTAGTTTGGATTCAGAAACACTTCTGTGGGACAACAACCTTGTCATATCTTTAGGTTGATGTTTAGTATATATTCATAAGTTGGGGAGACCAGTGTCCCATATGAATCTAATCTACATCTTTCATGTGACTGATGTACCTGTTGATAAGATATGTACTTGGTCTTGCAAGTAGCAACACCATGGCTTAGCTAGTCTCAGCATGTAACAGTACATCTGTTCAGAGTCTTTGCTTTGTACTATACCTTTTTTCTTGTCTGCGGTTTGTGTACTGATGGTCCATGCATCTACCATATTACTGGTACACATTTAGAATGTGCTTGGTGATTGATTGTCTTTTCATGTAAGCTCTGAATTTTTGCTTTTTGCACTCTGATTACTTGTGAAATGTGGTATATAGGTTACTTATGAAACATAACTTGGTTAAATTAATAAACAGTTCTTTTCAGAACTACTACTACTACTAAAGACACTACATATGCCAATCTTGCTAATACAGAAACAGTGTGGTTCAATTTGTACATGTATATTATGTGTACATGTATGTTGTGCGTACACATGTTTACGTATATTTGCATGTGTACACATGACACATGTGTACGTAGTGTTTCATGTGTGTGTGTGCCCACATGTGTAAGTATGAGTACAGTGTGTAAGATACATGTGTGTGATTGCATACACATATGTCAGTATCTGAGTACAGATGTGTATATAGTGTACCATGTGTGCTTACACATGTGTAAGTACATTTATATGATTAAACATGTGTGTAGGTAGTAATGTGTTAAAATGTGTGTGTGCGTACACATGTGTATGTATATGAGTACACATGTGTAAGGAGAGTACCATGTGTGTTTTGATTATAATTTAGGCTTCAAAGGCAGATCTGTACCCTGTATACGGCACTCCTTCAGGGTTTGGAAATCTTCTTCGTATTTCCTGTGATATATGTACATCATTAAAGTAATTTTGTGTTCTTTTTTTCTTACATCTTGTATACATTGTGGCATGATTTCTCTCTCATCATGTACAACTGTTCTGGCCTGTTTCCTCCTGAGGTACGTTGGGTGATGCCAAAAGCCTACATGACTCAGGAGCTGCCAGAACTTTCTATACAATCGGAATCTTTTCGTTCTGTTTGTGAGGGATGGTCTTGCCATCCCTACAAGGAAAGCAGGTGGCCGTGACACAATGCATGGCCCACATAAACAATGTGGACAGGTTGGACTTTGAGGTCCGCCATTCATTGTCGGATGGTCTCCGCCATATACTGTGGTTGTGGTATGTCCTACAATGTATTCATTATAAACATGTAGGTGTATGAGGTGCTAACAGATACCTTGTATGTGTGATTCCTCAGATTGCCCTCTAAATGACACTCACATTCGGTTAGAGTTATGTGACTGCACTAAGGTGTTTAGTTGTTCTAAGAAGTCATTGGGCACATACCCAATACTACTTGTAATCTCAACCTTGAAGAATACAATAGCAATATAAACTTTTCATATGTTGATCATAGTCGTTATTTACCTGAATTGCATTTGGCGTATTTTCCATGATTGCATGTACACGTACACGCTAGTTCTTCGTCAAAGGTCACGTGCCGTATATATTTATTTATTTTTTCCTAAAAGGTATGCATACTCATACTTGACAAAAAGAAGCTTCTGGGGGCTATTTTTTTTTTTTTTTTTTTTTTGGGGGGGGGGGGGGGGGGGGGGGGGGGTACATTCTCATGCTTAGATGGCGTTCCGTGCATGAAGCTCCACTAGCACTTTCCGTACGCGTGGTTGCAAAATCTTGGGTGACTCCAGGGTCCTCGTTATTTGTCTTTCGTGCATTTTTCTACTCTGATTGGATACTTCACACGCGTATAGTTCTGCGAGCGAGCTAGCCAAGATGTAAATCACGTGATACATAGGGGAATTCCCTTGCCTGGCAAGCTCCTTTTATACTCGGATCGAAAGAATTCTCCGGCGCTGCGCGTGCGTGAACGAA
>JABACO010000003.1:10838982-10918982 GCA_013339895.1 Ephydatia muelleri | reverse complement strand
CACTGTGGCTCTTATGCTGTTTGCTTTTCAAATGGCATTCATCCTTTGTGATAGTAACTTTCAATTGCATTTGGGAATTTGGGCTCTTTGGAAGATCACTTTGACAGCAGCTAGTTTGCAGAACCTGTGATGGCCAAGTAGGCAGGGGTGTGGGATTTGGGGGAAAGGCAGTGGTGGAAAGTGCAGGTTGAAAACAGCTCTCTTCATAGTGGCTCAGCACATTACAAACTGGTATTGGAGATAAATTTTCATCTTCCATTGGTGCCTCCACTTAAAGTTGGAGTACTTGTAACCATCTTACTTGGCAATACAGATAATGTCATATGGCGAGAAGACTCCAATACAATTGCAATGTCACCCATTTGAGTACATTAATGATCATGGACATTTAAACTTTCACTTTTACAACCTTCTATTGTATATGTCACACTGTTCCGTGCATAAAGCAGATTACCTTCATCTTGAACATCACTGATATGATTATCAGCATCATAATGCTCTTCCAGATGTTGCTTTTTAGCAATAGGATGTTGGGGAGTGGCCTCTGTATCTTTGAAGTACTGAGACTTGCTAGTTGATGAGCCATCTCTCTTATTGCGGCATGAATCAGAACTGGAAACGACAACCTTTGAATCAGTATTATGAAGAACTGATTTATCTACCGGTGATGTGTAACTGGATGAATTTGAGCTTGAATGTGTATTAAAACTATTGGGTGGTTGTAAGATATGGTTTGATATGGACACCATTTATGCTCTTGATCTCTGGGTTTTCAATTGACTGAAGTGATTACATACCTTTTCCAGACACTTTTTTATAGTAAATGGGCCCAAATACTTGTAGTCCAATTTTCCTCCTTTCCTTTTTTAATCCTTTTTAAGGACTCTTGCACCTAATTCATAGGCTTTGGGGTTAGCATGTTTCAGGTCATTTTCTAGCTTCTGCTTTTTTTGTGCCAATTCAATGTTTAGCTTGTTTCAGAACCTTTAATCGTTCATTAGTAATTCGTTCAGTGTCAGAATCATTTGGGTTAAAAGGTTCCTCGAGTTTGTCTACTATATTTACATGCATTTGGAAGTCAATTGGTAGAGTTGCCTTTCTTCCAAACATTATCTAAAAAGGTGTATAAAGTGTACTTTCATGGCAAGAAGTGTTGTATGCAAAAACACAGGTATTCAGAATATCATCCCAATTGGTTTTCTTCATGTTGCAAAACTTGACAATCATATTTTACAAGGTTTGATTAAGTCTTTCAACAAGACCATTGGCCTATAAAAGTAATGCTAGCATTGAATAAAAACATAATTACTTAAATTGTTATTGGTTAATTAACCATTATTGTAACCTCTCTTCCTACATTTTGGTAACTTTTTAAGTCTTGAGACAATAAATTGTGTTGTTCCCTATCAAAATTCTATCCCATTCCTACAAATATGAATTATTTTATCTTCTTAATGACTTATAATATAATAATACAATAATATGTGGAGCTGGGCTTCCATACCTGCCAGAATAAATTCAGCACCGTTTCTCATGTTTTTTGTAGTATTTTTAACTAGCCTATGCAGTTTTTGTAATGTGTGTAAATATTATGT
Organism: Ephydatia muelleri; assembly: GCA_013339895.1. NCBI lineage: Eukaryota > Metazoa > Porifera > Demospongiae > Spongillida > Spongillidae > Ephydatia > Ephydatia muelleri. The sequence continues at coordinate 10,917,387 of JABACO010000003.1, read as the reverse complement.
TATTATATATTAATAATTACTATTATTTATACCTACGAATATACACAGCTATTAAACGAATATACGCAATAGCACACAAAAGATTATATATTAATTATTAGTATGCACATGCACATTTTAATAGATAATACCTAACACAACTACTAACTATTGAAACCTCATCTGGGAGGGACGAGCAGTAGGACTTGTTATGGATGGCTCTGGCATCATTAGATTTAAATTTCACTACTACTCAACATATATAATAATTTGGAGAAAATGATGCAGACATATTTCATTCAGACATACAGACCTGTAGATGGTATGCTGTTGTCAGTCTGTGATCAATGCCCAGTAATTAGGAGCTTGTTCAATTCATTTTTAAACTCTGTGCCATTGTCAGTAGTAATAATATTAAGCAAACCCATACGCATTAAAATCTGCAAGGATAGAATACAGTGAATCAGATTATCAGTGTGCATGGCATTGTATCAATGTACTATAACTTAATATAAATATACACCTGTATTGCGCTGTTTAATTTAAATGCATAGAGAAACTGTTGCTTCATCTAACAATACCTTGAAGAGTGCATTAGCAACTCCAATTGCATGTTTAGATGGAAGTGGGACTGCTTCTACCCATTTAGAGAAGTAGTCATACAGTCAGGATGTATTGATTTCCTGACTTAGACTTCACAAGTGGCCCAACAAAATCAATGCCAATGTGATTCCATGGTGACTTCACTGGAACCGGGTGCAGTTCTGGGGCAGTATGAATGCGTTTCCAATTCGCATGCTGGCAGATGTCACATTTGGAAACCGTTCACTGATCCTGCTCAAAGTTCGCTTCACTCCCATGTGCCCGGACATCGGATCCACATGACAAGCCTTCAGAATACGACGCTGCTCTTTCTTAACTCCAAAAAGTCTTATTTCCATTGTCTATAATAAATCCATGAACAAAACCATGCCCTTCTTCTTCTTCTTCTTAAAGTACATTTTTCTCCACCTCTCTCTGAGCCTTTCTTTTGTATGCATCGCTTGCACCCACACGGTACCCATTTCTTACCAAGTACTCATATGCTTCTTCTACTAGGTTCCCATTTTTGGCATCTCCCTCTTCACTTGAATCAGCCATTTTCACAGAGAATAAGATTAATCTCCACGTGTTCGAGGTATTTATGTGCCCGGACCAATTTTGGTCGCCAAAATTGGTCCGGCCGGACCGATTTTTTCCCCGGACCAAATTTTTCGTGACAGGTTACAGGAATACAGTAGCTGGTTAGAGAATTCGGCTGCTCTAGGTAGAAATTGTGTATAATAAGTTTATTGTCTGACAAGTATATCTAACTGTGACCTGTACACATTGCCTGAGCTTACTTAACTGGTTCAGTTCTGCCCTTAGCAACAAGGGAGTCGGGAGGAGCCACAATACTAGAGTGACGTAATGCACCTTTTCAAGCCATTGTATTGAGGAACATGATCCCTGTGTTCCCAGCACAGAGAACTGTGGAGCTGAACATAAATGGCTATGGAAGAGGTTGCAAATAAAATTTACCAGGAGGGAAAACCTTATATTTTAGAACACACTGGACACAGGCATTACAGTGAGCATTCCATTAATAATAAAATGCTTGCTTCGGAAAGCACAGTGGAGAGATGTTGGGATGTCCAAACATAGGATGTGACAAGAAGTACCTGTACCCTTACTCACACTACAGATAACAATTAGAGATGTTGAGAGATAAATATTTTACATTTCAGCATAATTGCATAAGTATAGATGATAAGTGTGTATTACCCAATACAACAACAATTTAGCACAAACTGCTTCTTGAATTACTATGCTCTTCTTTCAGACTCCATGAGATCTCTGAGATAGTGGCAGAAGACAAAGGATGCATGAACACATCTATTATCACTGTTCATTTTCATGCAGATAGACATGATGTTCCACAATCAAGAAAAAAAAGTCATACAAAAGTATATCCAGCTTGCTGATTAGCTTTCAATTATTTCATTATGTAATAATAACTTGGGAAGCAGTTATGACATTTAAAATATTTATAGATGCACCATATCATTAAATAAGACCATGTTTAGAAGGCCATTACAAAGAAGATGATTTTACTCTTTTAAAGGTAGACATCAAATGCCACCCGATCAATAATAGCTAGTATCTTGATGATCACACTTGCTTGAGGGAGAACCACCACAAAGCACAAATGAGTGGAAGCAATCGTGCTCAACTACTTATTGATGACTGCTTGGGGATATCTAGTGCACAATAACTATTAATGCAAATTGTAACTACAGCAACTTTTAAAATGTCACAAGTGCATAAACACGTTTCCTTTGTACACAGAAAAAAGATTGGACGACAACATGTTGTTCACGCTGCTAAGTCTCTCATCACAAGCCTATGCTCTGTATCAAAAAGTTGTGCAATCTTTTGAAAATGGGAAGGCACATCTGTTACTGTGATTGTGTTTTGTTGTTTTTTTGTTCTTGTTTTTTCCCCAGCAATTACAATCACAGAAATGAAATGCAATCCATAGCATCAACGTCCCTGCCGCAAGTGCGTTCCAGAGTGCCAGTGGCTGCATCGTGAGGCTTTCGAGGCCACTCTTCGGATTCGAAGAACACTCATTCTCGCTCTTTATAATTTGAAGAATTTCAAAAATTACTCGGTAAATATCCAATGAAATGCAAGAATCAGTCAGAGTAACTATACAACTTGAATAATGTGGTGGATTTAATCATGGGCATGCTGGACATAATCTGTAATTGTAAATTCCAGTTTGACAATGGAAATGTTACAAGGGTAATTACACATCATGGTTTCCTGATAAGAGTCATCCTGGATCGAATCTTGTAAAAAAATACTTCCCATTCATAGCTGTAGCTACTTGTGAATGCCAAGATTCTGCGTGACACTCAGCAAATAAAACACGTATTCACCTAAAAGCAAAAATATACGGGTTTTCACACAGCATGTTTTCCTGATCTCAGGCGAATCTTTTTCATGAGGTATCGAATCTTGTATAGCACTGATCATAGGTAGCTACCAGATATGGTTTGTGAACGCCAAAACACTCAGCGAAAAGGCTTCTCTATATGAACATTGTGCGCCTGCGCATGAGAGTAAATTCAATTAACTCCCTGTGCTCAAAATTTCTTGGAATGTCAATCTTATCGTCACATTTTGTATTGTACGAAGTACAGATGATTGGCTCCAGATATGGTCGCTAGCCCAGCAGCTAACTGCAGCGCGTCGGACATCGAGCCGAAGCTGAATGCCCTCTTCGTCCTCAGTTCGACGGGAGGAGCGGCCGTCCTGGTGTGCCTGTTGGCCACTGTGCTGGTCCTCGTGACCCGGCTGCACACGACGCTCGCCTCTCGCCTCGCCCTCTACCACGTGCTCACTGGACTCATCAGCGGGATCGCCTGCGTCTGCCAAATTCTCTCCGTTTTGTACTACGACGAGCCGGTCTCCGCTATTCACGCCGGATGCACCGCGATCGCGTTTCTGTTGCACTACTCCCTGTGGATGAAGCTATGTTTCAACGTTTGGACCATCCTTTATCTCTTTAGCTACGCCGTTTGCTACCGCAGCCCGAAGAAGCTCGAAGTTGTGTGCGTTTCGACGTCGCTTGTGATACCGGCCGTGATTTCTGCCATTCCCGTCGCTACCCGCTCCTATGGGCTAACCGAGGCATGGTGCTGGATAAAGAGCGGGAATGAATGTTCTTCGGATCCGGATCGTGACCTAAAAGGCCTCACGATGCAGTCACTGGTGCTCTGGAACGCACCTGCGGCAGGAATGCTGGCCCTAGGTTTATTCTCTGTTCTGGCTGTGGTTATCATTCTCGCCTGCAGGACGTACCTTGAGAAAATTGATAGAGAGAGGGCCATTCTGGTTATCAAGAAATCAACTATTAATACGAGCGCGCTAAATCAGATACTCCCCCTTCTGGTCAACATCGTCACGTGGTGCCTACTGGGGATTCCTTCCATGCTGAATCGTGTCTACGGTGGTCACTCGGTCATCATCATGCTAGCCGACGCACTTTGCACGCCCGCCTGGAGTATGGCAGCGGGAGTAACCATGGTGATTCACGTGACACTTATGCTCAACAGCAGGAAGTCAATGACTCCAGAACAGGCACCACCGTATGGGACCGTTGAGGAAGAAAGGGACTTTGCCGGTAGTGCTGTGTTTTACGGTTCGGATTCAATAAACTGGAGTAGCTCGTTTCAATCTACCAATTCGTGCGAACTGGTCAACAGGAACGCTACCTTATGAACAATGGTCAGATGGAAACTAAATATTTTTCCCCCCTTTGTTAGTTTTTTCTTCTTGTATGATTTCCATATGAAACCATTTAGTTCAATGCCGATGAATTAACTCCGCGGATAAAATGTATACAAACATTATTATATAATTTAGAGTCGCGAAAAGTTACCTAACGCACTATTACATTTCTATCGTACAACGCAATACAAATGTGACACTTGCACTAAAATGTACGGCTGATTAAAATCTAGTGTACAGATTCTCCGATTCTCAGTCGTATAGAAGGAGTCGCTGTATAGAGGACATTTCAGACTTCTAGAATCAAATAAAATTGAAATCTTGAAAGAAAAAAACATGCGCTATAGGTCCCTTTTCACGGAAACGATCCCATGCATGCCACATTTTAACTTGATATCCTTCGCAAATTTAAGGATACTATAATAGTGCCTTAGTGGGCATGACTGCATGGAGGTAACACTTGCACCAGTTCTCACGATGATCAGTGATAGGGGATCGATCAGTTATCTAGATCAACAATGAGCTCTGCACATACACACATATACACATTTAATTGTGCATTGTTAGCAAACCGCATGGTGGTTAAGACTGTCAAATACGGCGGCCGCGGATGGATTACATCATGCAAGCTCGATCCGAACTACCACACACACACACACACACACACACACACACACACACACACACACACACCACACACACACACACACGCACACGCACGGTCACGCTAGATGTGAGCATGCAGTGAATGCAGATATAATGTACAGTAGGTGAATGGATTGTTAATCAGTTAGAACTTATAATTAAATTACAAGCTTAATTGCTCGTTTGGCATTGCTTTCGTAAAAATGCATGTATCATGTATGCACAAAAGACAACTGCATGAACTTTTTGAGCCTCGATCGCCTATATAACATGTTGCCGTATACACAGCAAAAACAGATTGATGCATGTCACTATAGAAATCAATAAAAAGGCACTCGTTTTTCAAAAAAACGAGTGCCCTATTATCGATTTGACATGCATCAATCTGTTTTTGCATCACATTCCTTCGCCATAACCACTGAAAAGCCAATGTTTTGGCAACAGGTGCTCATATCGATCGGTGGACTGCTTTGATGTTATATTGCGTCCAGGACACACACGCATGCCCTTGCCCTGGGAGGGGCACAAGAGGCACACGTAGCTTGTGAAGGACAATCTGCTTCTATGCCAAATGTTTACTTGGCACGGTCTGTCATTGAACTTAATCATGTCCCCCGCCTCTGGGGTATGCGGTACATGTTTGGGATCGTTTCCGCGAAATGGGATCTAACGCATGTTTTTTTCAAGATTTCAGCTTTTTTGATAGAAGTCTGAAATGTCTTCTACACATTGCTTCTTACGCACTGAGAATCGAAGTACTTGTCATGGAGTTGTAACTGCTGAATTTTTAATTAGCCATCGCTACATTTATATTGCACGTACTTGAAACTTTATCATGTATGCGTTAGGTCCCCCCTCCCCCTTTTAGCGGATACGATCTCATATTATTGATTATAAATACCATGCATGCAGTGGTCTGCATTCATAAACTTGAAATTAATCATGTTTTTCTCAACAGTACGTGTTGCCGGTGTTGTTATCGCCTTGAGCCTGGTATGGTTCCATGTTGAAGGTAATCATTAGCTTCGAATGATCACCTTCGACCGGTTATGGACGGCTATCTTATATTGTCTGATCTATTTTTCTTTCCCCCCCATGGTACACGCGTGCAGCAGGGTGCCAGCATGCAAGGACAATTTGATTGCGCTCGCGGAACAGGAATCGATCGCGAATGTATCTCGCAGCAACAGGTGTGCGATGGACAGAACAACTGCGCAGGTGGTCAGGACGAAAACCCCGGGTCCTGCCGTAAGTCCCAGTAGCATGCATGTTTCACTCAGGTACAGTAGTCGTCGCGCCTACCCTGCATGTGTGTACGATTAGAAAATTTGCATTTCATACAAATACCTGTCTTACTGTACACTATCTATGCGATGCAGCTGTACTTAAGCTTGGGGACGAGGAAGGACGTGACGCTGCCCCTCGTCCCCAATTTGCATGCACCGCATTTGTCTGGCTTGCATATCTTAATTTGCAGAGTGCATCCAACGGAAGGCGATGGGTCCCACTCTTCTGTCTTCAGTCGCCAATCCCGCAGGTGCAAGAAAAAGTCCCGCCAGAGTGCATACAGGTCGACGTTTGGCAGGAGTAATCCAGGGCCCGAATAATGGCCTCTTGTCGGCGGCCGATTCAGCGTGTGTCTGCATAGCAACAAACTCCAGCAGCGTAGTATGTAGTTGCGCAGTTGGATTTGTCTCCGACGGTCAGAGTGGCTGCAAGAGTGAGTCCATGCAGTGTCCTGTGTCGTATGTATCACTTATCACTCTCCTAAAGGTGAAACTATCCGGCGACATACTACCCGACCAAAAGCTGCCGGTGCTCCAGGCGGACTGCGCATGCGCATCGGGCTTGGTCCCGCCCCTGGCCCCGCCCGTACCGGTTCCCATCCCAGCACTAAGCCTTCTATCAGAGCAACCGCAGCTGCTCCTACAATCTCAGAAAGCACAGCTATTCGTACAGTCGTGGCAATCACAGCTATCCCTGCAGCCGCACCAGTCATAGCAGGTGCCCCCAGTACGGGACGATGGTTTTAATAATTATAAATACACATGCAAATACTGAGTATTCAGTTGTTTGATTGTCATGCTATACGGGTATACATACAGTGATGCGTTATTCTCCCCCTTATTCTACAAATCCTGACCCTAAGCTCTTGGTGGTGTTGGTCCTCAGGACTGCGAGGTTCACACGCAAAATCCTTTGCCAAAGCCCTTGAGCCAGCAATGACTTTCATCTATACTTGTAATCGACTCTATAGCTACTGCAGCTATAAGTATTAGACGTTCAACAGCCATACTGCTGGACAGCAATTTCAAGTATATAGCAGTTATAGAGCCGTGCACTGAGTGTAACCGGTTATCAGGTTTTCGGGTTATCCGGATATTCGCAAAAACCTATCCGTTCGAATAGCAACTTAGCATTACTCGGAAAAATCGATTAGTGAATTTTATCTATTCGGTTTATGTTTCTCCATTCGGAGGTACTTAGTCAGCAGCCCATTATTCGAATACCTTTTTATACCGATATTGGGATAAGATTTTCAATTGAGTATTTCATAGATAGAGTTATTACGTCACTGTTGTTTTTACTATTTATATATACATGCAGAGATAATATATAGAGGGATTGGAAACGAGCCAATTATCGCTAGGTAACGCCTGCCATCCGCACCTGAATCCTTACAAGTTGATCGACCAGTACGCGTATAACCAATACATTATCTCTGTGAGTACAAACGCCGCAGTTTCCTCATTCCACTGTACATTTCACATTTCATATTCATATTATGTAAAAGCACAACTGAGAAACATAACAAAGATACATATAAATAAATAAACAAAAAGACTTAACATTACAATAGTAACTATTACAATTGTTTCCTGAGGCCTTTCGATTTTTGGGTGGATATTTTCTTTGCATTTTTGAACCTCTCAATCCATGCACTTGCATAGGAAAATCCCGGCGCGAATTGTAATCCACACATGAATTATTCTGTCAAACAAGTTGGTAGCGGAGGTCTCATCCCACTCAGCACTAAGCATTGACCAAAAAACAGAACATCTTCATTGCTCTTAATAGCTGACGTTGCTTGTTCAATGAAATCTCCTTGTTGAAGAACCTGAAAATTGCTACGAAGCTCCAGCTCCATTGCTAAAAAAATTCTAATGTTAAACTATTGATGCATGTTAGACCACCACGGTCCACTAGTTCAAGCCAGTCCCTTGAACCATTATTTATCATCCCTTCAGAATCAATCATGTCATCAATGCAGAGTAGTAAATCTTTCGTCAAGGGACATGATTTCTGTTTTTGCAACTTCCTTTTTATTGCACGGGGTACATAACCTGCTGAATATGTAAGAGAGTTAATCTCCTCATAGGTGAGTGGATCACGATGCTCAACTGTACTGGAAGAGGGAGCTGTGGCATAATGTGACTTTATAATTTCTTTAAACATGTAATGCCCTAGATACTGATGAACCATAGCAGCATTACTTGTACTTGTAAATTTAGTAGTCATCTAAACATACCTGCGGTTCTGGATCCAGAGAAGTGGTGACACTAAGCCCCGGAGACACATGTACAGCGACTGGTTTGCGTGGGATTGAAACAAGCTGTACACGAGCGTCCTGCTCGTTCTTCCGATGACGTCCTAATCGGAATTTATCTTTTCCCATCACCTTTGAAAAAGCGCATACACTCATATACGCATTTGTAGCTAATGAAAATACGGTCACGCCACTTACCAACCATCTAGTGATGAGGAAATTCAGGTCTGTATTATGTAGCACGCAATGAATAGACGAAACTGTCGGACAAAAAAGGTATACTCAAAATAACGCCATAGATATTTGGTAAGACCGATGTAAAAAAGAATACCCCCACGCCACTCTTCACACTTATTGCATTACATATGCAGAGTTTCGTTAAAACACCTGCTGTGATTGAGCAGATACTGTCGGACAAAAAAAATGCCCTCGGAAGTAGATTCATATACTGAATAAATAACAGCTTTTAGTTTCAAATTCGCATATGGAACATTCTATACGAAAATGGATCTTGTGGATTTTATTTTATAACATAAAATTTAAATCGATACATCTTCCGAAATATTAACGCTAACGGGTTCCTATTTTTAACACAACATAACACACCATTACTATATGTGAAAATCCATTTTGGTGTCTTACATATGCGGGGTATCGACGTCTCAAGGTCCGATACCCACTAGGGTTCTAAACGGCCACATCTTCAGGTAGGAGTGTCCAAATCGGTTCAGTATAGGTACCTATGTAGAAGGGTCCTACCGCTATTGATTTGTTCTGTTCGTTAATTTTTGCTTATCCGTTATGGAGATACAAGTGTGCAAAGAAATTGCATATTTCCCGGGCGTTACGCGCCATTAACTTATTACGAGGACGTCCTCGAAGCCAGTCGTAATATGTTAATGGCGCGTAACGCCCGGGAAATATGCAATTTCTTTGCACACTAGTATCTCCATAACGGATAAGCAAAAATTAACGAACAGAACAAATCAATAGCGGTAGGACCCTTCTACATATGTACCTCTTTTGAACCGATTTGGACACTCCTATCTGAAGATGTGGCCGTTTTGAACCGAACCGGTGTCACAGCATATTTTATCCTCCCGAATATTTTATCCGGGGGGATAAAATGTGCGAGTATTATTTATCCGGTCGGATAGTATATTTTAACCTACCCTAGGATACTTTATCCGCCATAACACGTGTTGTTTGTTCGGCTTGAAAATGTCTTCGCATATCGACAAGTAACGGTATAGCGTGTTGGTTGACTATCTCACTTCTTGTAAAGAGGGTGGTGACCTTTGGGATTATCCTGTTGGAGCTACAGCAAACGAGAAACGGAGAATACGCCAGCAAGCTGCTATGTTTGTGCTGAAAGAACGATTGCTGTATTACAGAGCAACAGATGCAGTGAATGAGATATGTCTCAAACGGGTCTTATCAGTAAAATGAGATAATGTAATAATCCTATTATTAGCACATTTGTAGGATATATTGCATGTGTGCAACATATAAGATTGTTGTATTACTGATTAGACCCTTGTTTCCTTGTTTTTTACACCATCATTGCCTAATCCTATACACCACCAACGCTCTCTTTATGTCCAATCATTCTCATCTTTGTAGGTCCATTACCTGAAACGTGTAGGAAAAATAAGTATATTGTGACAGTAACAGATTACTTCTCAAAGTGGCCTGAAGGTGCTCCACTTAAAGACAAAACAGCAGTTGGTGTTGCTGATTTCTTACTTACAGTGTTTTGTCGTCATGGCTGGCCTGACATCATCATATCATATCAGATCAGGGAAGGGAATTTGTAAATCAACTTTCCAATAGTTTCATGCCTTTAAACCATTATTGTTTATTATCCTTTTCAGCTGTTTGTTTAAGCTGACAGGGATTGAGCACAAGATTAGCAGTCCCTATCACCCTCAAACTAATGGTTTGGATGAGCGCACTAATCAAACACTGACAAGGGCTTTGATCAAATTTTCAAACGCTATGGGATGAAAATATAGATGCAACCTTGTATGCTTATCGCATAGCAAAGCAGGATTCTTCACAGTTTAGCCCCTTCTTCATTATGTACAATCGCAACCCTCGTATAGCAATCAATCATGAATTCAGCTGCAAGGCAACCACTAATGTCACAGGCAAGAACACGTGTACATATGATATGGAAGAAACTTATGGTAATCTACTAGCAATCCGGGAGAAATACCATCAGAAGGTCCTTAAAAACATTGAACGAGCACAGCAACGACAAAAGGCACAATACAATGCAAAATGTGGCACTCTCCATGTACATGTATAGGTAATAATGGTATTGTGCGTGTATGTATTTAAACGTTTTGAAATCCTACTTGTCTTCGAGTTTTAGACCATCCTTCAAATGGCTAAGACACTCTCCAAGGGTGGCATCAAGCAGAATGGGTGAAGAAGAGTCCATTTATATAACAAACATAAACAGTCATTTTGAAAATGTAATTTTACAGTGAATCTCAGTTTTAGCATATACGTGTTTTATGACAAATTAAATTATTATTTTAAAGAATAATACATGTAACATTATATGCGCTTATACATCACATGTACATCCAGATTCTGTATAGTGTAGTAAATACTGGTAGGGTAAAGTATCCTAGGATAGTTTATCCTAGGGTAGGATAAATATACCAGGGTAGGATAAAACGTACTAGGACATAATATCCGGCCGGATAAAATATCCTAGCGTGAATTATCCGGGCGGATAAAATATCCCGGGATAAACTGTACCGCAACACCGGGTATCAGACCTTGAAACGTCGGTACCCCGCATGTGTAAGACACCAAAATGGATTTTCACATATAGTAATGGTGTGTTATGCTGTGTTAAAAATAGGAACCCGTTAGCGTTAATATTTCGGAAGATATATCGATGTAAATTTTATGTTATAAAATAAAATCCACAAGACCCATTTTCGTATAGAACGTTCCGTATGCTATATGCTAAAACAATTGAGTCTAAAAAGAAAATCTTATCAGATTATAGAGAACCGATTGTTAATAAATGCATGTATTAATGATACCCATGTTTGAGTGGAAAACGTGGGATCTTTGCCGAAAAAAAGGGATCTAACAATTATGTGTCTTCTACAAAATGACTCAGCCTTGCGCATTAAGAATCGGACTATCTATATCATGGAGCTATAGAGCACTGTTAGCTGTTCATTTCAACATAAGAGTTGTGCTTATCCTGGAAAATATAAACACTTGTTATTGGCCCCTTTTGGCTGCAACGATCCCATCTGAGTGAAGTACTAATGTTACTGATTTTTTAATGTGCAAATACGCAACAACTTAAGACAATCATTAAAGAATGCAAATAGTATTGGATTAATTCAGGACCCCTAAACCAAATTACTCGCGATACGTGTATCTAAGTAAATTAAATCCGATATCATGCATACATGCATGCATACAACATTTATATTCCGCACGAAGTGCCCTACATGTATACCGCTACTATACAAAGATCACATTGTTTAGCCAGCGTTATAACTTTTGTAACCAATAATTGTTCAGAGGTAAAGCTTTTTGCTCGTTAATTCGCGGGAATTATTAACAATGAATGAAACGCGGAAACAGGCACTACTGTCAGAGCAGTAATCGGCAACGTATCGATAAAGGAGGCGATCTGCACGTTCAGTTGTACTCCAAGCACCAGTGGTATAAGATGAAACGTGTTTCAATTTTAGCAACATGTTAATTGTCCTTGAATTTATGATAAAAATAATATTGCTGATGATAATTCAGTTATAAAACTAATAAATACACAATATTCAACGAGCCCCTGCAGCGTGAGCCAGCAGCGCCTGTGCATTCTGTCGCATCAAGACAACTGACAGGTGGGCTCGTTGAATATTGTGTATTTATTCGTTTTATAAATGTATGTATCTTGAATAGAAAAATAATTCAGTTGTATTTCAATTTATATATGTGCTTTTATGCTATGATAATCATATTTGAATGGATATCTTTAGAAACGAATTAAATTTCATATCAGAGGTTCTGAAGATTTATAAATGTACAATTTGAAAATCTGTTTTGAAGTTTGCACTAAGTGAAACCGAAGTTCAATGTACAATGAATTTACTATTATAGAAATATAGTGTAAATATGTACGTAAATGTGGTATATGCGACATTTGCATAATAGTAAATACGATGCCACTATAGCGGAAATGCACATACACAGTATTTACCTCCGTACACATTTACACGTTTTAACTTGTCATTTCACAGCATAATCTTAACTTGTGTTGGTGTTAGTAGGGGTGGAGAGGAAGGTGGAGGGTGGGTGGATAGAAAGGTGGAGGGAAGGTGGATCAGAAAGGTGAAAGTCCTTAGTGTGAGTGGGAGTTTTAAAAGACCCACTAATTCAAAGTTATGTATAAAGGTTATTTTTTTCTCCTGCTAACCTGTTAATTTGCAGAAGACAGTGACCAACCCTCCTGTGTGTCGCACAAGCTGCACCTTTTGTTGTGCTGTTGAGTGTATGACTTGGGTCGCTGCATGGTTGGGTACAAGCATACCTGTGTGTGATGCAGGTGTACGTGCATGTACTATTAAAATCAATTGTATTATCCTGTTTGTCAATGCAACTAGATGAACACACACTTCAGTTTTTACTCAATACAGTCAAATTTCAAAAAATATGTGGCTTTATTTGAATATATGTAGGCACGCGTCAGTTCACACAAATAGCTGCAGTTTGTCGATTGGCGGCCCATATTTTCATGGTTGACTGCAACAGCCTCAACACACGGAGCTCAATCAGGTATCAACTCCATGTATTTGTACTCAGGGCCAAAAGTAATGAAAGCTTTCATCAAAAATATTATTACTATTTTCTTTTTTTCGGTGCGCGTGGTCTGGTTAAAATAGTTATAAAGACTCTAGCCCTGATTATTTCCACCCAGGATTTAAAGTGCTTTCAAAATATGGCATTCTTTTTAGAATGAAGCAATGCTCCACCACGACAAAGCGCCCCCCTGGGGCACACTCGTCTCCCGCGGGGGGACATCCAGGACAATAGATAGTAATGATGATCGTATATGTCGCATGAGTTGTGAGTAGAGCTTATTCATGCAAGCCATCAAGAAGGTATATGCGCGGTGTACGGTCCTTGAGAAGACCTGGCAAAGTGAACCTATACTAGTAATTTGTGTTAATGCCATTTCGAAATAAGACATCAGTCATAAGTTTTTATTATAAAGAGCAATAAATATTATCGTACGGTATTAATAAAAGCTAGCGGTGACTTTGCTTTCAATTATATTGTCTGTCGTGCACGACAAGTCAAACATTGCTACTCTTTAGAGGCTAGCAGTGCCATAGCACCACTTTATTGAGGTAAACTGTTAACTTTTTCCTCTTCAAACTCGCGGGAGTTTGGGACGTGCCCGATACCGATAATATACAAAGACCACATTGTTTAGCCCGCGTTAACGCCAACAGAAGTAAAGCCTTTTTGCTCGTTAATTCGCGGGAGTTATTAACGATGAATGCAACGCTGAAACAGGACTACTGTCATAATTGAGCAGCATACACACCGCTCAATCGTATCAAAAAAGAAGGCGATCGACACGTTCATTTGTACTCCAAGCACCGTGCAGTGGTACAAGATGAAACTTGCTTCAATTTTAGAGGATAAAAATGACATTCAGTCATTGATACGTCAATGCAATACGTTGTCGTTGAAGTCATGATTAAATCAATAATACTGATGATAATTCAGTGTTATTCATATATGGGCTTTAATGCTATATTTGCATGGACATCTTTATAGACGAATGAATTTTCATATCAGTGGTTCTGGAGATTCAAAATGCACACTTGAAAACCTGTTTTGATGTTTGCCACTAGGTGAAACTGAAGTTCGATGTACAGTGAATGTACTGCGGTTGGTGAAATACAGTGTAATATTTAGGTACATGTACATTTGCAATAGTAAATATGACGCTATACTATAGCGGAAATGCACATACAGTGTACACAATACTTGCCTACACATTCACACAATATTAGTATACTCAAAGCAAATCCAACTTTTCACCCAGTACCATGCATTATTTTGACACCAGAAAAGTTACAAAAATCAATCATCACATATGCTCGTAAGTGCAATTACCTGTAAATGTTAGTCGCAACGAACTTTCCAACGGTCTTTGATAAGCTCGATACCGTTTTTTATTTGACTAATTAAGTCATCTGAGAAATTTTTTGTATACGTGAAGTGCTGTTATGTTGTTGAGCCCCACGTTAGCCCTCAAGTATGACATATCTCGTTTCTCCGCAGAACAATGCATAAATGAACAGCAACGCGCCCATGTGTACTATGGATAATTGCTCTTTGCTGTTATCGAGTTTATACATTTCTTTTTTCTAGGGAGCCATGGCCGGGCCGCCACAGTTCCTACGCCACTAAGGATCTCGCCTATACCTTAATTCTAGTATCGGTCCCAGACTGGCGTAGCGGTGATGTAATCAATCCTGACTACCATGATTTCCGCTTCTGGGTCGTAAAAGTTTAAAAGGGCTCTTTTTAGCTTAGTTTTTGTTATGCGACTCGAAACGGCTGCACACTAGGATGACTCTGAATAGCCTCGGTAGGTCTCGTTTTAATATAGGCATGTATAGATACTAATCGCTCCAATCCCTTATGTACATGTACATATATGTACGAGTAGTTCTTCGTGTGCTAGCCTGAACAAAGCTCTTTCTTTCAGAATTCAGTTTGGTGATTCTACTGTGCGTTTGTACGATAGGGCGCGGGCACTACTTCAGCGCGGATGCCAAACATCAATCGCCAATAAACATAAAAACATATAAAGCACTGCCCGAGGATGGCAAACCTCTTAAGTTGACTCTTTGGGACATACAGCTAAGAGGAAAGTACAAAAACATCGGGCACAGCGTCAAATTTACTCCTTCAAATGAGGGTCCAAGAGTCACCAAGGGTGGTCAGAAATACAAGGTGTGTCAATTCCATATTCACTGGGGAGCTAATGCAAATGAAGGGTCTGAGCATCTGATCAACGGCAAACCCTATGCCGGCGAGCTCCACATTGTTAGTGTCAAGGACACACTAAGCTGTAAAGCATCCTTTAAAGCTCGTGACGATGCATTAGTCATTGGTGTGTTTTTAAAACCTGTTAACACTCCTATTGTTAGAACAGTATGGCAAGACCTGTACCCTGTCCCGCGTAGATACCACCAAACCAAGCAAGTGTCTGTTCAGCTCAATCGATTTTTACCAGATAACAGAGCCTACTTCTTCTACGAAGGATCTCTGACCACTGAGCCTTACAGCGAGATGGTCCAATGGCACGTACTGAAATATCCGATTAAAATTCCTGAAGATTACTTGAATCAGTTGCGATCTACTTTAGACGAACATGGACAGGCTGTACTCAGTAACTTTCGAAAGATTCAGCCGCTCAACGGGAGGAAGATATCGATGTGCCGTAGTAATAAATGTATCACGTCA
Organism: Ephydatia muelleri; assembly: GCA_013339895.1. Lineage (NCBI taxonomy): Eukaryota > Metazoa > Porifera > Demospongiae > Spongillida > Spongillidae > Ephydatia > Ephydatia muelleri. Next base: position 10,901,372 of record JABACO010000003.1, on the reverse strand, counting down.
CCCTGACTCCGGGGCAGCTAGCACTGAACTATAGTAAATTGCTAGTAACTTTGCTGCACGGTATAGGCTAGTGTTTAATGATGATCGGATGTATGCGTTTACGAATGAGTTGTTAGTTAAGCATAATCATGCAAGCCATCAAAGGTGGGGAAGGGAGACCGTTTAGAAGTTAGCACCACATTCCTCAGCTCAGCACCCCATTCCAATCTAACTAGATTATACCGCAACGAAGAGTCGCGCGTTCCCTCGTAGGGGCACGCCTCTTCATAGATTTCCAGGCGCCATCATTTGCTACAGTAATCACTAGAAGAGTTCTGACATTGGGTTATCAACGAAGGTCATTACGGCCGTACACGTGTTGTTGACACCCATGCATCAGTCAAACCACAGGATGGCTGCACACAAGGCTTCTTCCTTAGAGCCACAAAATTTTGGTTGTGTGGTTCTCGCACCAATTGGAGGATCCGAGTTGGATACATGATGGTGCAGGGCTCTCAACGCAAGCATTGATTAAAATTTCCCTCTTAATTCTTTCCATTTTCATTCTTCACTTTTTACTCCATTACATTTATGTATGCGTTAATTGTATGCGATGTATGATAGTGTTCATGACCCTATACAAGTAGGCAAAATTTCACTCTATCAGGGACCTTATATACCAGACAATATAAAGGGCCTAGTTTCAAAATATCATCTCAGTGTACCACCACCACTCACAATAGCCATACAATACTCAAATGCACAAGAAAAAATTGTATATAATTATATGGGACAGTTCACGAGAAAATTGCACCACTCATATGGGACAGTTTCCGCGGAAATTGCCCCACGGTTAAAATGTTATAAAAATGCATCGCGTTTGAATCGCTATAACATCCCAACGGATAACGCCCTATTTTCAACACTTCATACTACACCATTTCACTATGAAGTGTTGAAAATAGGAAGTCGATAGCGTTATCCGTTGGGAAGTTATAGCGATTCAAACGCGATGCATTTTTATAACATTTTAACCGTGGGGCAATTTTCGCGGAAACTGTACCATAATTATATTATAAAAATGTTATAAAAATGCATCACGTTTGCATCGCTATAACGTCCCAACGATTAACGCTATCGACATCCTATTTTCACCACTTCATACTACACCATTTCTCTACAGTAAAATGCATTTTGGAGTCTTAGACTATATCCGTGCCGACGTTCCTACGTGCGATACCCCCTGGGGTTCAAAACTATCATATCTTCGTGTAGGAGCGGTCAAATCGCTTCAAATTCGGTATGTAGGTAGAGAGGTCCTATACCTATCGATTTGTTCTGTTCGTTAATTTTATGCCATCTGTTACGGAGATACAGTTGAATAAACTACGTGCACGTTTTCCCGCTTGATTCGCGCCAATGTAATAATCCCCGCCTCCCCATACATTGAGCGGAGCGCAATTTGCCCAAATCATTGGCGCGAAACGAGCGCGAAAATGTGCACGTACTGAGCCTGGAATGAAAATGGAAAGAATTAAGAGGGAAATTTTAATCAATGCTTGCGTTGAGAGCCCTGCACCATCATGTATCCAACTCGGATCCTCCAATTGGTGCGAGAACCACACAACCAAAATTTTGTGGCTCTAAGGAAGAAGCCTTGTGTGCAGCCATCCTGTGGTTTGACTGATGCATGGGTGTCAACAACACGTGTACGGCCGTAATGACCTTCGTTGATAACCCAATGTCAGAACTCTTCTAGTGATTACTGTAGCAAATGATGGCGCCTGGAAATCTATGAAGAGGCGTGCCCCTACGAGGGAACGCGCGACTCTTCGTTGCGGTATAATCTAGTTAGATTGGAATGGGGTGCTGAGCTGAGGAATGTGGTGCTAACTTCTAAACGGTCTCCCTTCCCCACCTTTGATGGCTTGCATGATTATGCTTAACTAACAACTCATTCGTAAACGCATACATCCGATCATCATTAAACACTAGCCTATACCGTGCAGCAAAGTTACTAGCAATTTACTATAGTTCAGTGCTAGCTGCCCCGGAGTCAGGGTGACGTGATACATTTATTACTACGGCACATCGATATCTTCCTCCCGTTGAGCGGCTGAATCTTTCGAAAGTTACTGAGTACAGCCTGTCCATGTTCGTCTAAAGTAGATCGCAACTGATTCAAGTAATCTTCAGGAATTTTAATCGGATATTTCAGTACGTGCCATTGGACCATCTCGCTGTAAGGCTCAGTGGTCAGAGATCCTTCGTAGAAGAAGTAGGCTCTGTTATCTGGTAAAAATCGATTGAGCTGAACAGACACTTGCTTGGTTTGGTGGTATCTACGCGGGACAGGGTACAGGTCTTGCCATACTGTTCTAACAATAGGAGTGTTAACAGGTTTTAAAAACACACCAATGACTAATGCATCGTCACGAGCTTTAAAGGATGCTTTACAGCTTAGTGTGTCCTTGACACTAACAATGTGGAGCTCGCCGGCATAGGGTTTGCCGTTGATCAGATGCTCAGACCCTTCATTTGCATTAGCTCCCCAGTGAATATGGAATTGACACACCTTGTATTTCTGACCACCCTTGGTGACTCTTGGACCCTCATTTGAAGGAGTAAATTTGACGCTGTGCCCGATGTTTTTGTACTTTCCTCTTAGCTGTATGTCCCAAAGAGTCAACTTAAGAGGTTTGCCATCCTCGGGCAGTGCTTTATATGTTTTTATGTTTATTGGCGATTGATGTTTGGCATCCGCGCTGAAGTAGTGCCCGCGCCCTATCGTACAAACGCACAGTAGAATCACCAAACTGAATTCTGAAAGAAAGAGCTTTGTTCAGGCTAGCACACGAAGAACTACTCGTACATATATGTACATGTACATAAGGGATTGGAGCGATTAGTATCTATACATGCCTATATTAAAACGAGACCTACCGAGGCTATTCAGAGTCATCCTAGTGTGCAGCCGTTTCGAGTCGCATAACAAAAACTAAGCTAAAAAGAGCCCTTTTAAACTTTTACGACCCAGAAGCGGAAATCATGGTAGTCAGGATTGATTACATCACCGCTACGCCAGTCTGGGACCGATACTAGAATTAAGGTATAGGCGAGATCCTTAGTGGCGTAGGAACTGTGGCGGCCCGGCCATGGCTCCCTAGAAAAAAGAAATGTATAAACTCGATAACAGCAAAGAGCAATTATCCATAGTACACATGGGCGCGTTGCTGTTCATTTATGCATTGTTCTGCGGAGAAACGAGATATGTCATACTTGAGGGCTAACGTGGGGCTCAACAACATAACAGCACTTCACGTATACAAAAAATTTCTCAGATGACTTAATTAGTCAAATAAAAAACGGTATCGAGCTTATCAAAGACCGTTGGAAAGTTCGTTGCGACTAACATTTACAGGTAATTGCACTTACGAGCATATGTGATGATTGATTTTTGTAACTTTTCTGGTGTCAAAATAATGCATGGTACTGGGTGAAAAGTTGGATTTGCTTTGAGTATACTAATATTGTGTGAATGTGTAGGCAAGTATTGTGTACACTGTATGTGCATTTCCGCTATAGTATAGCGTCATATTTACTATTGCAAATGTACATGTACCTAAATATTACACTGTATTTCACCAACCGCAGTACATTCACTGTACATCGAACTTCAGTTTCACCTAGTGGCAAACATCAAAACAGGTTTTCAAGTGTGCATTTTGAATCTCCAGAACCACTGATATGAAAATTCATTCGTCTATAAAGATGTCCATGCAAATATAGCATTAAAGCCCATATATGAATAACACTGAATTATCATCAGTATTATTGATTTAATCATGACTTCAACGACAACGTATTGCATTGACGTATCAATGACTGAATGTCATTTTTATCCTCTAAAATTGAAGCAAGTTTCATCTTGTACCACTGCACGGTGCTTGGAGTACAAATGAACGTGTCGATCGCCTTCTTTTTTGATACGATTGAGCGGTGTGTATGCTGCTCAATTATGACAGTAGTCCTGTTTCAGCGTTGCATTCATCGTTAATAACTCCCGCGAATTAACGAGCAAAAAGGCTTTACTTCTGTTGGCGTTAACGCGGGCTAAACAATGTGGTCTTTGTATATTATCGGTATCGGGCACGTCCCAAACTCCCGCGAGTTTGAAGAGGAAAAAGTTAACAGTTTACCTCAATAAAGTGGTGCTATGGCACTGCTAGCCTCTAAAGAGTAGCAATGTTTGACTTGTCGTGCACGACAGACAATATAATTGAAAGCAAAGTCACCGCTAGCTTTTATTAATACCGTACGATAATATTTATTGCTCTTTATAATAAAAACTTATGACTGATGTCTTATTTCGAAATGGCATTAACACAAATTACTAGTATAGGTTCACTTTGCCAGGTCTTCTCAAGGACCGTACACCGCGCATATACCTTCTTGATGGCTTGCATGAATAAGCTCTACTCACAACTCATGCGACATATACGATCATCATTACTATCGTATGCTTGTACCCAACCATGCAGCGACCCAAGTCATACACTCAACAGCACAACAAAAGGTGCAGCTTGTGCAACACACAGGAGGGTTGGTCATTGTCTTCTGCAAATTAACAGGTTAGCAGGAGAAAAAAATAACCTTTATACATAACTTTGAATTAGTGGGATCTTTTAAAACTCCCACTCACGCTAAGGACTTTCACCTTTCCTCTCCACCCCTACTAACACCAACACAAGTTAAGACTATGCTGTGAGATGACAAGATAAAACGTGTAAATGTGTAGGTAAATACTGTGTATGTGCATTTCCGCTATAGTGGCATCGTATTTACTATTGCAAATGTCGCTTATACCACATTTACATAAATATTTACACTATATTTCAATAATAGTAAATTCGTTGTACAATGAACTTCGGTTTCACTTAGTGCAAACTTCAAAACAGATTTTCAAATTGTACATTTATAAATCTTCAGAACCGCTGATATGAAATTTCATTCGTTTCTAAATGTATCCATGCAAATATGATCATCATAGCATAAAAGCACACATAGAAACAACTGAATTATCATCAGTATATTATTTTTATCATAAATTCAAGGACAATTAACATATGCATGTTGCTGAAATTGAAGCAAGTTTCATCTTATACCATGGTGCTTGGAGTACAACTGAACGTGTAGATCGCCTTCTTTATCGATACGTTGCCGATTACTGCTCAATGATGACAGTAGTGCCTGTTTCCGCGTTGCATTCATTGTTAATAATTCCCGCGAATTAACGAGCAAATAGCTTTACCTCTGAACAATTAATGTGTTGTTGGCTACAAAAGCGTTAACGCGGGCTAAACAATGTGATCTTTGTATAGTAGCGGTATACATGTAGGGCACTTCGTGCGGAATATAAATGTTGTATGCATGCATGTATGCATGCATGAATTCGGATTTAATTTACTTAGATGCACGTATCGCGAGTAATTTGGTTTAGGGGTCCTGAATTAATCGAATACTGTTTGCGTTCTTTAATGATTGTCTTAAGTTGTTGCGTGTTTGCACATTAGAAAATCAGTACACAGGGAAAAAAAGCGTCGAATCATTTAGAAATCATTGCGTGATTGAACAGAAAATCACACAAAAATCACACGCTTCTATTGATTTTCGTGTGATTTTCTGTTCAATCACGCAATGATTTCTAAATGATTCGACGCTTTTTTTCCCTGTGGTAATATTAATACTTCACTCAGATGGGATCGTTGCAGCCAAAAGGGACCAATAACAAGGGTTTATATTTTCCAGGATACGCACAACTCTTATGTTGAAATGAACAGCTAACAGTGCTCTATAGCTCCATGATATAGATAGTCCGATTCTTAGTGCGCAAGGCTGAGTCATTTTGTAGAAGACACATAATTGTTAGGTCCCTTTTTGCGGCAACGAACCGATGTTCTCCCCTCAAATATGGGTATCATTAATCCATGCAGTTATTAACAATCGGTTCTCTAAAATCTGATAAGATTTTCTTTTAGATACTCAATTGTTTTAGCATATAGCATATGCGAATTTGAAACTAAAAGCTGTTATTTATTCAGTATACGAATCTACTTCCCCCCACCTGTGTAACCTCCCTGCATAATGAAAATCTATTGTTCCGAATACTTTCAGGTTTTTGCATGTGGATCTGAAAATCGAATAGTTTAAAAAAACAAAATCGATTTTTCCGAATAGGTCTTGCCAAATGTCCTGCCGAATACCTAGGCTATTCATGTTATGGTGCTTGTGGAGTGCACACTGAGAAGATGATTTATGTCTGCACAGAAATCCACCTGGTCTCACACCCAAACTTGAGCTATGCATGCCATTTGAAAACACAGAGGTCAACACAAAGGTCAACAGTATATAGCATGTGTTTGCCAAATAGAGTTTAATAAATTGTATGTCTTTACCATGCACTTGTACATATCAATAGTAATGTAAACCTAACCATCCAACACTAACCACTGAGACCAGATATCACCCTTAAAAACTCACCCCACATCACCTACAATTACGTACTTCACTTACAATCATCCAAGAACACTCCACTCACGTTCTCGTTAAATGCATATGAAATTTCCCATTAGTTACGATTGCGTAATGCTCTCTAATTCCTACACATACTCAAACAGAGCGCGCATACTTTCTTGAAGTGGGTGAGAAGTCTGTCATTCTACTCACTCGCTAGCGCAATACTCAGATATGTTCGTATCACTGTACAATAAAACAATGCAATACTTATAGTACTGGTACATAAATGTATTGCTACTACATATAACCACAACTCGTGGCATATACTAATGAAGTTTTCCTTACTTGAAGACGACGATAAAAGCATTGAGCTAGTGCACGCTGTATATTTTGTAGTATTGTAAATATTTTGTATTATATTACAATTGTATCTCGCAATTGTCGATAACCGGTTACACTCAGTGCAAGGCTCTGTAACTGCTACATACTTGAGATCGCTGTCCAGCAGTATGGCTGTTGAACGTCTAACACTTATAGTTGCAGTAACTATAGAGTCAATTACAAGTATAGATGAAAGTCATTGCTGGCTCAAGGGCTTTGGCAAAGGATTTTGCGTGTGAACCTCGCAGTCCTGAAAACCAACACCACCAAGAGCTTAGGATCAGGATTTGTAGAACATAGGGGAGAATAACGCACCACTGTACGTATACCCGTATAGCATGACAATCAAACAACTGAATACTCAGTATTTGCATGTGTATTTATAATTATTAAAACCATCGTCCCGTACTGGGGGCACCTGCTATGACTGGTGCGGCTGCAGGGATAGCTGTGATTGCCACGACTGTACGAATAGCTGTGCTTTCTGAGATTGTAGGAGCAGCTGCGGTTGCTCTGATAGAAGGCTTAGTGCTGGGATGGGAACCGGTACGGGCGGGGCCAGGGGCGGGACCAAGCCCGATGCGCATGCGCAGTCCGCCTGGAGCACTGGTCGGGTAGTATGTCGCCGGATAGTTTCACCTTTAGGAGAGTATACTAAATAATAAGTGATACATACGACACAGGGCACTGCATGGACTCACTCTTGCAGCCACTCTGACCGTCGGAGACAAATCCAACTGCGCAACTACATACTACGCTGCTGGAGTTTGTTGCTATGCAGACACACGCTGAATCGACCGCCGACAAGAGGCCATTATTCGGGCCCTGAACTATCCCTGCCAATCGTCGACCTGTATGTACTCTGGCGGGACTTTTTCTTGCACCTGCGGCGGCGGCGGCTGCGCGATTGGCGACTGAAGGCAGCAGAGTGGGACCCAACGCCTTCCGTTGGATGCAATCTGCAAAGATATGGCGCGGTCGCAAGCGGTGCATGTACTTGAAAATAGTATTTAGCAAATTGGGAACGAGGGGCGACGTCACGTCGTTTCTCGTCCTTAAGTACAGCTGCATCGCATAGGATAGTGTACAGTAAGACAGGTATATGTATGAAATGCAAATTTTCTAATCGTACGCACATGCAGGGTACTACTGTACCGCATGCATGCTACTGGGACTTACGGCAGGACCCGGGGTTTTCGTCCTGACCACCTGCGCAGTTGTTCTGTCCATCGCACACCTGTTGCTGCGAGATACATTCGCGATCGATTCCTGTTCCGCGAGCGCAATCAAATTGTCCTTGCTGGCACCCTGCTGCACGCGTGTACCATGAGGGGGAAGAAAAATAGATCAGACAATATAAGATAGCCGTCCATAACCGGTCGAAGGTGATCATTCGAAGCTAATGATTACCTTCAACATGGAACCATACCAGGCTCAAGGCGATAACAACACCGGCAACACGTACTGTTGAGAAAAACATGATTAATTTCAAGTTTATGAATGCATGGTATTTATAATCGAGATCGTATCCGCTAAAAGGGGGAGGGGGGGACCTAACGCATACATGATAAAGTTTCAAGTACGTGCAATATAAATGTAGCGATGGCTAATTAAAAATTCAGCAGTTACAACTCCATGACAAGTACTTCGATTCTCAGTGCGTAAGAAGCAATGCATGTGTAGAGGACATTTCAGACTTCTATCAAAAAAGTTGAAATCTTGAAAAAAAACATGCGTTAGATCCCATTTCGCGGAAACGATCCCAAACATGTACCGCATACCCCATGCAGAGGCGGGGGACATGATTAAGTTCAATGACAGACCGTGCCAAGTAAACATTTGGCATGGAAGCAGATTTTCCTTCACAAGCTACGTGTGCCTTTTGTGCCTCTCCCAGGGCAAGGGCATGCGTGTGTGTCCTGGACGCAATACAACATCAAAGCAGTCCTCCGATCGATATGAGCACCTGTTGCCGGCTTTTCAGTGGTTATGGCGAAGGAATGTGATGCATAAAAAGCAAAAACAGATTGATGCATGTAAATCGATAATAGGGCACTCGTTTTTTGAAAAAAACGAGTGCCCTATTATTGATTTCTAGTGACATGCATCAATCTATTTTTGTTGTATACGGCAACATGTTATGAACATGTCCAGAAATTGTGGACATCAGTGCATAACTCGGCTTAGAATTGGGATTTAAAAATTCTGATTTCACCATTAAACTCACCAGACACTTTAGAGATTTATCACGTTATTAAAACAGCTAATTAATTTTAAAATATATATTATTATTTTCGCCTTTTAATTAATTAATTATACGTCTGTATGGTAGGGAAGTTAGGTGAGGCCATTGCTTTTACATAAATCCTGCCAAACTAAGGCTATCGTCGATTTTAGTGATCTAACCATACGCATGCGCGTCAGTCATACGCGTTATATTGTAACTCGTGCCCCTGCCTTCCAGAGGTCACATGAACGGTTATTTAACTATGTTATTGTTACGGCCGGATATCGTATGTGCATGCGTCCTGACTCAACTACTATCTAGACTACTGGCGTGTGAACAGTTCTTCTCTTGACGGTGCGCTCCTTTTGGATTTCATTACACAAGGACCATCGTACGAGCCGTTTACTACTCTGACTAAAGTCGAGAAAGGTTGTTTTCCCATAGATATTACTCTAGTATCTATGGTTTTCCTAATAGTTGTTAGAATAATAATTGCTGAAATCATATAGGTGGCTTTCGTTCTTTTGGGTATAGTACTAGTATAGATAGGCCCATCGGGGTCGTTAACCACACTCCACTTTGCACCTTGTCGCTAATAGTTCATAACCCTAACCCATGTTCTGTTCTGTGGCGCCCTAATCTGTTGTATCCATTCTGTTGACGTTTGTGTCCCTTCTGGGGACACCAAAAAACGTGGCCGCCAAACTTTCCTGCACTCCCGGCGTATACGCTATGTAGGGAGATATACGAGGGTCTGGGTACATCAAGTTGGTGGTCAGCATCACCCACAAGCAAGCTACAAACCAGAGCCTCAAAGGGAACGGGCTGCTAAAAGACAACGATATTGAACATGCTCATTCAGCGAAAAGTTAAGGCCACTCAATGGTGTGTCGTACATGTACACAAAGCTACCTACTCTTACTACATTTGTACGTGGTGTGATGTGGGCGTGCATTATGCAATCACGGGACTACATGTATATACAGGTACTGGTACTTCTTGTGGAAGCTTATAGGGATCAGATGTGTATCTGTATTGTTAGAAATACCCTAATGTGCATATGATTAGGGTCGACTATCTTTGGTCAATAGTAACTATGAGGCAATAGTGATATCAAAAGCAAGGAGAAAAGGGTTAATGATAAGGAAAAACGGAGTAGTCCTATGTTTAGAGTGTAGCACACATTGTAGAACATTACGTTGTTCATGTGTTCATACTACCCTTGTTCCCTTCCTTTTATACACCACCTTTGCCTTTAAGTTCTATATCCCACCAAGTTTCTCATAGAGAATATTTTTACTTGTGTAACTACACTGTGGATCTGGGGATCCTCCCCAAATGTTAATTTCACTAAGCAATGTTATCAGTCAATCAGAAATGATGTGAAGGACCCATTAAATATCTCATTTATGAGACAACAGTACAAATGCACACAATACACTATGTGTGTGTGCAGGTGGAGGAGGAAGGAGAGGTGGTGCTAGATGATGAGGATGAGGGAGGAGTGGTGCAGGTATCTGGTTGTGTTGTATTCCTCCAAGATCTTCTTACAGCCTGAATGCCTCCATGGAGCCAGTATTCATCATTGTGCTTGGTGTAATGCCTTTTCGATGTAGCATTCTTTCATAAGCAGTCAATCCTGGCTTCTGTTCTGATAATGTCCATGGAGGCATTCCATTTATTGCTAGAGAAGTACGCCCTCTTTGCATTGCCGTTGTGTTTTTCAACACCTAAGCATATAAAAAAATTGCACTGCAGTTTCCATTCAGAATCACCCATCAATTGATATACACACCTTGGCCTGAAAACTTTTGTAGATTACCATACCGCCTAATGCACTCTGGTACATGGTATACCATACTGTGCATGTATGGTGTAACATGACTTTTTTCGTAACCTCCTGCAGGTATTGACAGGAAGCTATCAATCCATTGCTTTGCCTAATAGAAAATATAATCAGTAACAGTTCTCAGTACTACCTACACCTTAACGTTCTGGGTGTATAGTGTCAGGATGAATTGGCACTTCAGCAGATAAGGTGTTGCAAAGCTCTTGAAAGTCCTGCCATCCATGTTAATGAACCACATTACTGATCAGTCAGGCCTTCTGCTTACCTTCAAATCCCAAATACCTTTGATATGGTCTCATAGTCTTCACAACCTTTGACGACAGCTATTGTGTGGTTGCTTGCATGTTCAGAAACAAATTACTTATTTTGAGGGGGAAAGGATGCAGATTTATCATTACAATGTTGTACACAGATCTACATGTATGCATCCCTCCTTGGCAAGTGTGTAGTTACTGTTGGTTTGGGTCACATATGTGGCATGTAGTGACTGCATGCTATATACATGTAAGTGAGTGATGTTAGAACTTGACTGTGGGCAGCCAAATTATTCATTGCCTATTGTCTCTGTAATTCATGTTTTTACAGCAGTTAGCAATCACCATGCATCTGCATGTGTGTAATGCAGGTACTACATGTAAGGATTTCTAACTGTCCACCCTTTCCACACACACACGCATGCACACACACACACACGCACACACACACACACACACACACACACACACTTACCAGTTCCTGATAAATATCTGCCTTGAGGGACTAAGATAGAAAAAGACAAGATCATCATGTTGCTCGTCCTTGAAAATTTAGCACCATCACCACTGAATTTTACAGGAATCTTCTCACCAAGCTGGAACAAAGTTGGACATTCCCCAAGCTGCAAATGAATGCAAAGATATACAATATGGGACAGTGTCCAGCAAAATCCCTTCTGGGTAGTTTTTCAAGTTTTCAATTATTATTATTATTATTTATTTATTTCATAAGTCTCTATCAAATTACATGTTTACAAACCCAAAATTGGACTATCCATCATAAAGTAATTGGGCACTGAATTTATAGTTACCCATACATTTCCATGTGTGCGTTACTTTTCTTTTTGCTAGACACACTGTCCATATATTACTGATATTTGTAAAAACACTAACCAGTCTAGTTATCTCCTCCCGAATTGCCGTTTCAACGTGCCTATAAGACCCATCAAACGTTGGGATACTAAATAGTTTCACTGTTTTGTTGAGCTCCGATCTAGCAGCTTTAACTTTGCTTGCTCTTGGAAGGCTATCGCATTTCATTGAGAGAGCGCTAGGTAAAATGCATCACTCACACCATACTTATCCAATAAATACAGGACTTCTAGTTCTCTCCTTTCTTCTCTTTGTGCATCCGAATCAAAAGAGAAATGCGAACACTCTTACCGGACGCAGTGTGCACACACAGGCATATGCTGAATACCTTGTACTTTGGCAAGGCTATTCTAAGGAAGAGTGTTCATGGCTGATGGAAGACGCCATGACGTTTGATGCAGACCAGTAAGGGTGTGCCTCCTAATGCATTGTCCCACATACCCCCCCCCCCCCCCCCTCCATGTAGGAATTAGTAGCTCAGTGTGGTCAAATTAATATCATGTGATTTTACTACATCTCAACATCCCATTGCAGATGCTACACCCACCCTGAACCACCTCTTCGTGCACTCCTGAATAATGTTTCAACATTTTTAGCTTACGTATCTGCATCACTAAAATGTGGAGTTAATCGTTCCTTTAAGTTTACAGAACCATTTAGAACAGACGTTTGTTTGGAAAGGAAAGGACTCTCTGAGGCATGGACTAGGGCGCTGGTATGAAAATGAAGATTTCAATACTGAATACTTTCCTTCCTGGTCCAAGTGTCATGATAAGTTGGGTGATGGATGCACCATTGACTTCCCTATTCGCTTACACAGTAAGTTGAAATGGTCATCTAGGACTTTTATCAAGCAAGATGATGGAACAGTAATGCCCAAGGCAAGGAGCTTTGAGAAGTTTTAGTAGTATCACTGTCCCCTCCTTCCCATCACAGTAGGTATTCCAGTTGTCAGGAACAATCTTTCTCACTAGCCCTCAGGGATGGGAAACGTTTACATAAAACCCACAACTAATAACCCTCCTAATTAAATAGGTGGTACAAATGAAACTACAAAGTTACATCTCTCAGCTCTTTGGCCTTCTACAACACATTTGATACATAAACATACAAACTTGTGACAACACCATACATGTACAAAGCCAAATACATATGTCACATAGTCTGCATATTCAGTAGGCATTAAATGACCACACAAAGCTTTCCATTTGAGTTTGTCACCTGGAGGGTGGCTGGCAGTCCATGCCACATTGTTCATCAAGGTGGGTTCAATCCCTGGCCCATACCAGGCGGTCCCCACTGAGCCTGGAACCTGAACTGCTGGCAGACCACCTAGGTATGTACACTTCATTAACACTCAAGAGGAGAACTGACCAGATTGGGGGGAGGAGGGAATACCTTGAGAGTAGTGGGGGAAAAACAATCTGCCATGATAACATGATGTGATGAGAAGGGGACAGTGATGGGGAGGAGGGAACAGTGGTGTGGAGAAGGGGACAGTGGTGGGAAGGAGGGGGGAGAAGGGAACAGTGATGGGGAGGAGGGAACAGTGACAGGAAGGAGGGGACAATGATGGGGAGGAGGGGACAGTGATGGGAAGGAGAGGACAGTGATGGGAAGGAGGGGACAGTGACAGGAAGAAGGGGAGCGTGATGCGGAGCAAGGGGAACGGTACAGCACAACCAAATGGCTGACCATCTCTTGAGCATCGTTTTCTACATTGTCATGATGTAGTCCTGAGTACCTTGGTGGCCCCCACCATTCTTACTGCAATGATGAATGTTGAAGGTGGGCCAGCCAACAGGATTGATCCGCTCAGTGTAGGAATACAGGTAAAGATCTGAGTGTTGGGGAGGAGGTGAGTGGGGTTGTGGTGTTTGGCATAGCAATAGTTAAAAACAGCAGCACAAGCACATGTTGCAGAGGTACAAGATACCAACCATTATCCTGTACAAGCTTCAAAAGTCACTGCAAAGCTTAACCCCCTTACAACCCGATTCTAAAAGCTGTGTGTGCCTTCATCTGTGTTAAATTTGTAGCTGCATTGTCTCCCTCTCAGCCCAGGATACTGAGCAGTTGAAAATGTTTCTACACATGCCCAAAACCACCTATGCATGAAAAAGTATATACATGCACATACATGTATAGCATACATGTACACGCATTACATACATACATACATACATACATACATACATACATACATACATACATACATACATACAAATACATACGTACGTACGTACATACATACATACATACATACATACATACATACATACATACATACATACATACATACATACATACGTACTTACATACATACATACATAAATACATACATCGATACATCGATACATACATACATACATGTATGTACGCATGCACACACACACACATACATTTACATTACATTACGTATGTACATACATGTACCTTAACTTCTACGTTTCCATCACATGGCCTAATTGCAAGACTGGGAGAACGGGTCAACACTTACATGTACATCATCCCATTGACTATCTTGCATATCAGACTACTCCATTATTTGTCCAAGTTGGCATTGGAAATATGTCCCCACGGGGTAGTGGTTCTAAATGCCAGTCTTGAATCAAAAACTGGACAATGCGTCAGAGTTTGTGCTATAGCAGACAGCCCTTAAAATACAGGGTAGTTGGCTTCAAGCAGTAGCGGATTGGGGAGATGTTGCCATAGATAATAGCTTTCAGTAGCTAGGGGGTCTGGAAGGTCGCTGTCGGCTCCTAGTAACCCGGACGAGGAGATCGCGCGCTCCTAGATCCGCCACTGCAGAGGGAGCCAAAAAGAACACATCCAAGGTTGAAGGGAATGATTTGTGTAAAATAAGTTACGTAGCCACAAGTCGTCTCAGATCACACGTGATTATAATTGGGCACTGTCCTTATATGGCTTGTCCCTGTCGCGCGTATCGTATATACCATTTTGTGATTGTCCGCTTCGAATTCTATATAGAACGACCACATTGACAAATGTGGATATGCACACACGCATATAGAAAAGTAGCAACAGAAAAGGAACGTTAATTTCCCAGGCCAGGGTCATGGCGCCACCACGTGGTCGAATATAAAAAGCTATAGGCCTATAGTGGCCTTACTTATACACTTAGCCTTCAGTGATGCCTTAGTTTTTCAGAAAACAAACACACGTAGTTTAATACGTATCATGTTTATCGAATAGACCTAGGACTACTCCGCGTTTGACAGACCATAAACTTCAAACGGCTTAGTATCGAATCAAAAACATGCGCTCCTATATAGTCCCAAACTAAGAACATACCAAGTTTGCGTGCAGTTAAGTTCCTTACTTCCAACGCAGCCAGAACTGAACGCCCTAATTTACTGTCACGGGCGTTTGTTAATTTTTATCAACTGAACTAGGTACCCTCATGACCAAAAGTGCCCCAGGAACCCAGGGGAAGAAACCTATGGGCATGAGAACCTGGTAGAAAGTTACCTTGATCATATTAGCATCATCTGAAATGAGTCAAACAATACCTTCCTATCTTACATTCAGAGTAACAAAAAAGAATAGTGAAAAAAAATCATTATAAAAAGCAATTTTCCATACATCTCTATGGAGGAGTACTAATCCTTATGAGGAACCTCGCAGCAGTGGCTGAAAATTCCATCAACCTGGCAGAGTGATAGCTTATCATGTTATCCATCATGGGGCTTCTTTCAAACTTAAATAGCAACTTTCCCTGATTTATGGTATTCAAAAATGAACTTTACCCCATACATTTCTATGGACGCGTGCGCGGGAAATGTGACGGACGTTTGCAAAATTGGCCAGGAATTGTTAATGAGCGTCCGAAATTTCTCGCAATGAGGCGATCGAGCTCAAAAAGTTCATGCAGTTGTCTTTTGTGCATACATGATACATGCATTTTTACGAAAGCAACGCCAAACGAGCAATTAAGCATGTAATTTAATTATAAGTTCTAACTGATTAACAATCCCATTCACCTACTGTACATTATATCTGCATTCACTGCATGCTCACATCTAGCGTGAGCGTGCGTGTGTGTGGTGTGGTGTGTGTGTGTGTGTGTGTGTGTGTGTGTGTGTGTGTGTGTGTGTGTGTGTGTGTGGTGTGTGTGTGTGTGTGTGTGTGTGTGTGTGTGTGTGTGTGTGTGTGTGTGTGTGTGTGTGTGTGTGTGTGTGTGTGTGTGTGTGTGTGTGTGTGTGTGTGTGTGTGTGTGTGTGTGTGTGTGTGTGTGTGTGTGTGTGTGTGTGTGTGTGTGTGTGTGTGTGTGTGTGTGTGTGTGTGTGTGTGTGTGTGTGTGTGGTAGTTCGGATCGAGCTTGCATGATGTAATCCATCCGCGGCCGCCAAATTTGACAGTAGTAACCACCATGCGGTTTGCTAACAATGCACAATTAAATGTGTATATGTGTGTATGAGAAGAGCTCATTGTTGATCTAGATAACTGATCGATCCCCTATCACTGATCATCGTGAGAACTGGTGCAAGTGTTACCTCCATGCAGTCATGCCCACTAAGGCACTATTATAGTATCCTTAAATTTGCGAAGGATATCAAGTTAAAATGTGGCATGCATGGGATCGTTTCCGTGAAAAGGGACCTATAGCGCATGTTTTTTTTTTTCAGGATTTCAATTTTATTTGATTCTAGAAGTCTGAAATGTCCTCTATACAGCGACTCCTACTATACGACTGAGAATCGGAGAATCTGTAATGGATCGAGCACTAGATTTTTAATCAGCCGTACATTTTAGTGCAAGTGTCACATTTGTATTGCGTTGTACGATAGAAATTTAACAGTATGCGTCAGGCGTAAACGATCCCAAATCTAAATTATAATAATGTTTGTAAACATTTTATCCGCGGAGTTAATTCATCGGCATTGAACTAAATGGTTTCATATGGAAATCATACAAGAAAAAAAAAACTAACAAAGGGGGGGAAAGTATATAGTTTCCATCTGACCATTGTTCATAAGCCTGTTGACCAGTTCGCACGAATTGGTAGATTGAAACGAGCTACTCCAGTTTATTGAATTCCGAACCGTAAAACACAGCACTACCGGCAAAGTCCCTTTCTTCCTCAACGGTCCCATACCATGGTGCCTGTTCTGGAGTCATTGACTTCCTGCTGTTGAGCGTAAGTGTCACGTGAATCACCATGGTTACTCCCGCTGCTATACTCCAGGCGGGCGTGCAAAGTGCGTCGGCTAGCATGATGATGACCGAGTGACCACCGTAGACACGATTCAGCATGGAAGGAATCCCCAGTAGGCACCACGTGACGATGTTGACCAGAAGGGGGAGTATCTGATTTAGCGCGCTCGTATTAAGAGATGCGTACCTTTGGAGAATGCGTCTTGTGTTCCATCTGATGGATACTAGTTTTTTGTTGCACAGCTGGATTCATCTGAAAACCCCATCACCAGAGTTTGTTCATGCAGTTGTAAGGTTTTGGTGTTGCAATAGAAGGGATGTGCAAGCAAATGTCATGCAACACATTTCTGGCTCTAATAATGTATTTATTTGAATGGTAGCGCGTTGCTTTTGAAGTTATATCTATATATCTCATGCAACTGGATATTCAACACAATGAGGACCATGCAGACCAGTCCGTGAATAACTCCACTCATTCCTATGGATGAAAAGTAAGGATCCTTAATTGTGAACGTGACACTGAATAATTACAAGATGTCAATGCAGCATTAAAGACATCCCAGTAATGCAACAAAGAGGTAAGTCTAATCAGTATACTGTTCACTGCTATTGTGATGTGTAACACACAGTGAAACAATATCTGTGCCTGATGTTGAACCTGTAATCAAAAATTCTACTTTGCTAAAATGCCAAAACAGTAGATAATTCATGTGCACTCATCTGCAATGCTTATTTGTGCAATTCTAGATGTGGATACATCACTTTCATGCAAACTGTCAGAGGTATTAAACAATTGTAAGTAACAAACAAGCACTAATACCTCCATCGATATTAATGTTATATATTTTTGGAACCTATTCATTTGGTGTTTCTCATTCCAATTAGGGTAACTGATGTTCAAAACATAAAGGTGATGCATTCATGCATGCATTGTATAGCTTGAATCAAGATACTTTTTGCAGGAGATCCATCATTATGGTGCAGTACTAAATATTTCAAAGACAGTTAATCGAGGACTGATCAATATATCACACACCTGCTGGATGTTGCTGGACAGCAAGTAATTGCTGTAACACCACTACTTTTGATGCTAAAATGTGAGATTTTTGGGTTTTGCTGGAATTTATTACCTTCCATTCCTCATAGCAATGGATGGTAAACACTTAAATGAAGTTCAGAAAGCCTTTATTGAAGTTAAGGAAGAGCTGGAAACCAATTAACTCATCTATGCCATCCATCACAAGTAATTGTAAGGGTATTTGATGATATTAATTACAATATTAACTCAGCAAGCATTTGGCGAGGAGAGTGATGATTGTTCAGAGGGAATAACAGTACTGCTGTTTCATTCAATCCTGAACATGCAGCCAGACAATACCCTTTTGTAAGTTTGAAACCCATCATGTTTTAAGATTAAACCATACTTCACATATTTACTGTGGTTTGGCTTTACATATAGAAGCTGAGGTATCTGATTTAAATGCGTATTTCAAACAATTACAAAAATGTCAGTTACAATTAAAGTAACAAGTCATTTCAACTTGAAAGCAGTGATTTTAAGAAACTATGGTCTGAAAATCAGTTGGATTCAAAGGTTAGACTAGTACCACACATTTCAATACCAATATAATCATACACTTGTTTATCCTTCCATATAGGTGATATCTGCATGCATGCAATTGCTGCAAATGACTGCATTGAAGGTAATTAAAACTTGCCATTTGTCATTTGAACTTGGGTGGAAGAATGTCAAGACCTTTGATCCAACATTTCTACCAATGTTAAAGGCAAAAGGCTATGCTTCAAGTCAGGAGGCAGACAAAGGTTATTGATATTTGGTTACATTCTAGCAATGGATTGACGTCATCATTTACACATCAGGATGACATTCTACGTTGCAAGAAACTGCTATTTCTTGTGCACAAGCCTCAGCATTGATGGCAATTTAATGGTAGCTTTGCATTTTGCATGAAAACATTTTCTACAACTACGTCAAGTCATGTGCCCACTTGCTCACCTCATTCAGTGCACTGATCCTTTGAACTACATCATTAAAGAAGATATTGATGTTGCAGTAAATTGGATTTGGTAAATAGCTTGTTTCATAAATTTGTAAATAAATCATTATACTTCCTCCAGGCCATATCTTTGCAGTGAATCATACAGTATAGAAAATACACTATCTTATCATTTTCTGACTGGAAGTCCAAGGATCTGAATTATATTTAATTACGGCAACAGGAATCAGTTCATTAAATATATGTAATGTATTATGCAGACCAGAACATTGCCAAGCAATCAAACACTCTTTTGACTGTAGAGCATTTCTTTGTCTTTGTGAGAAGGCTTAAAAGTTTGACACCTTAATGTATTTTATGCTGCAAGATTAGAAGTGAAGAATTTGGATCATATACACCCGCAGGTAAGGACATTGACTTCATTGCCAGTCTGTTGTGAAACTGTTGTAGGAAATGATGCAACGATTTCGAGCCCAGATGGTTTATGAACTGTCAGAAGGTACTCTTCACCCACTGCAAAAATAGGGCATCGATAATCCAGAATTTGTGCGTATATGAGGAAAATATTCTACCATCTATTCTAATCATTGTTACATACATAAATTACATAAACAGTTGAGTAGCTATTACTGGGTATTATCAAATTTCAGGGATAAATTTGAGTGATATTTACCAGTTTGATAAAGACACAGATGCAGGTTTCCAAGATTGGAGTGACAAGGAAGATGGTGACATAAGTGTATAGACAGTGACAGCAGTAGTGTTGATGATAGGCCTACTGATCTTGCTGCGGGTGCTATTTTGGTTCCTGATTTTAAAAAAAAATCCTGACCCAGACAATATTTTTGCCACAAAATAGCAATCCTGCTAGAGCATGCTTAGCGTACCAGTAAATTCACAATCTGTTCTCTAAATGAAATACCCATGCCAAAAATTGTACCGTTATGTGGTCTTCAATTTTTGATGGCATTTTTTTGCGTGTGTGTTGGGGGGGAGGTTGTGTTGAAGTACCTAGGCCTATTACTATTCCGCTTAAACCACACGAACAATTTCAAAGATTTCCTATCTGGTCAACTGGCCTGAGTACGTACTGTGAATGCAACAGACAATGCAATATCCATTCCCAGGTATACGAAACTGGCTAGCGCGCTTGTCTTGTTAAGTAAGTATCATTGGCGTTGTTTATGTCTCAAGTAGTCTAGTCTTGGGCAGGACGACGTTACATGTACAGAAGCGAAGGAATAGCTGATAAGAAACCTTCAATTGCCTTCTCGCGAGTGTGAGAGACCAGAGGTCTCTCTGATCTGATGTCACAAGTTCGCACCGGGTCATATGACGTGTCGAACTCGTGAATGGAACATTTAGTAGGCTTGTCTGTGTGTATATAATGGTGTGAACTGTGTACATTCGGGGGTCTGGTGACGGGATTAAGTGGCTAGCAGGTGGAACAACGTGAGCAGAGCAGGTTGGCGCTATAACGGCGGGGCGCGCAAGCTGTAGCTAGTTCGGTCCGTTACACGAAGTCAAGATGACATTCTGCTCTATTCTCGCAAGCCTGAACCTACTTCGTTATTGAAAGGCACAACGATCGATAAAAAATGGACTGGGGACCAAGAGAAGTAGCTCTCCTCATACCCAGTCCATTGTTTATTGATCGAAGTACAGTATTTCTGGCTTGCGAGACTAGTTCTGCTCTACGTGGGAGTAGAGACGAGATTGTGCTGTTTACCGAAGAGGATGGAGCTGTAGCACAATGATTTATATCTTTGTGATGCCACTTAGGAGCTTCGGGTACAATTACAGATCGACCAAGGCAGGAAATTCATCCAATGAGGTAGTACAGTGACTCTACATGTATTTTGCACCGAGCACTACTGTTCATGTGTTTACATCTGCAAGTACTGCAGATGGTGTATATGTAGTCAGTACCAAATGGGCAGTTGCAATCTAGATATCCACCTAAATCCAGTTGCATGATTAGCAGCACAGCTCAGGTTTGTAGAATGTGATGGGTTACAATATAGGAGAGGTCATCATGTAAGGTAAAGCATACTCTGTGCAGCCCTGCATGCTGTCCTGCATTTCACAGTCCAGTGCACAAGGCTGGTGATTTCATAATTCAGTGATAAGCTGCAGATAGTGGTCTGGTGGAGCAGAGTTGCCCAGTATCTCTTCCTGAACTTTTTAATCATTATTGTTGCATGTTATCGTTTGTATTTTTATTTATACTCTATAAAGATATAGCATACATAATACTACAAACCTACTTACCTACATGTAGGACACAATGAGTCGTCAATCGTATTATTTTATTATTTTGTTTTAATCCATGTCTGTGTGTATGTTTTAGATTGTTAATTGTAATGGTGAGAAAGTTGTACACAACAAAAGGCCTATAGACTACATAATCTGAACTCTATGTTCCTACCCATCGGAGGCCGCTCCGTGCTCAATCATTCCCCCTACGCAGTTCCCGTCTGTAGGGTACCAGATGGGTCACCTGATTACGTGTAGTCATTTTCGTAACAATCTAAGCACCTTGGTTACAGCTGATGGCTCTCCAAAACGCCACCACATTTCAAACAGCAGTACTGTTCTGATTATTAAAAGTATTGTTTACAATACAATCATGCATTTAGTGTATAATTAATCCTTTTTCGTGGGTGAAGGTCACCCTTTATTGTGCTGGTGTGCTACATCCCTATAACTGTATATAGGAATTATCTTGGTCTGTGTGTCCCTTTGTTTTATACTGCATGTACGCCGGTGCAGCCAATTTATTGTAAAGTCAATGAAATCAACCATTGCAATATGTGACCATGTAGAGCACAACATGCAGGTGAAAGCTGGTGTTCTGACCTTATATCCGACTTGCCATATCAGTTTCGCACCTTAACTATTATAGCATGAATTTTTGCGTGCGTGTAGTGCACTGTGTTTTTTCCTTCTCTGTGGCTGCGATTACAATCTACAAACCAATTCTAAGAAACAGCATTTCGGTATAGACAACAACACACCGTCTAGCAGTTTTAGCGGCATCAGTATCAATGGAGTCAGTGAAGACAGATACAAAGAGGTACGTTAAACTGACGAAACGCGCGCCCGTCAGTATATGAATGAACGTATGAACGTCAATTACTTTTTGTGGACGAGTCGTGCTATAAGATATAATAGCTTTGGGCATGTACCCTGACGTACGTGAATAAAAGCACAAACATGTATGTTCAGTGAGTTTTTGACACTCGGCGGGATCACCGGCTGCTTTCTGGACCTTATGTCTAGCTCTACGTATAGGTTAGTGACAGTTCTTCATGAGGTGATAGGCGAACTGATTTTGTCTTAATTGAATCACTCTATAACGACTAACGATGGTGTCATGTGCCTATGCATACTGAGCGCGCTAACACATTCAGTTTGACCTATATACATTTGTAATCCAGTCAAGCTGTGCGTGGCATGCGTGTCTTATGATGTAACTGGAGCATATAGGGCGTATAGTATTTGTCATCATGCGCACAGCAAGTAATTATAGTGGTGCTCTGTTGTATTGGGGACATGCAAAGTATTGGTTGCACTGTACTGTACGATATATGATCGCTGACACCGATTGACGGACTATCCATTTCGAATACATGTATACCTGTTGATTGATTGCGGATTAATGCACGACGTTACGGAACCTAAGTGGATATTCCATACCCTTAGTCAGGTATCAGACTCATGCAAGCTAAAAATTACCGGCTGTGCGCACATTTTCGTGCATGGTGCCTGGAATCTGCTTTTATCCTTGAACATTTGACTTCGCACCTTCGGGAGTGCGAAATTCAGGGTCCAAGCGCGAAATAAGAAATCGTACATACAGGAGGCATGACCACCCGTAGTCAAACGTATGTACACTCCCTCCCTCCTATATACACCACACAGGGGCATATGCGGGAATGATTACGCTATGCATGATTAGTGTATCAGTTTCAGTGGACGATTCCTTAGTTTGATTAATTGTATAGGCTGGGCACATAACCTACCTGTGTTGGAGTTGTTATGCTCTCCTTACAGTGTGGCTCTGAAAGAACCTCTTTGTCATACTATCTGTTGGGTGTGCTTCAAGCCCTATAATGACCCAAGGATCCTACCATGTTTGCACTCCTTCTGCTTGCAATGTCTCGATCATGCAATCCAAAAGTGTGGTTCCCAACAATTGTTTCAATGTCCCACCTGCGAACGAAATGTGGCCATCACAGTGGGAGGAGCCAGTACTCTCCCTCAGAACCTCCATCTTAGATTTGAAGTGGAAGTGGCTGGGTGTGTCTCCAAGCTCATCAGTAACAGTGAGGTGTCTTGCGACCACTGTATTGATGGACGCAATGGTCCTGCAGTGGTGTTCTGTTGTACGTGTCGTCAGTTCCTATGCAAGCACTGTGAGGACCACCATAGAAGTGGACGTCAGCTATCCAAACACGATATCATTGAACTGGACCAGGAGGGAGCCAAACATCTGCAGGCCATTATGAAACCAAGAGAGCACTACTGCACTCAGCCAAACCATGAGGAAAATAATTTAAACTTTTATTGTGAAACATGCCAGTGTCTGATACATATGTGTGGGGATTGCATGCCTGTTGCCCACAATGGCCACAGTATCACCATCACTGAATTGTCCACCATTGCAAAAAATCATCGGAGTGCAATTGAGGAGGTACTTGCAAATGCAAGGGAAACTGTGGCAAGGGTGACTGGAGCCATTGATGTAAATAACAAAGGGAGAGAACACGTGATGCTCAGTAAAATGAAGGCACACGAGGCCATTGATCAAGCCTTTGAAGCACTCCAGCAAGCACTAGAACTGAGGAAGACGACATTGTTGTCAGAGCTGGAATCTATTTCACTCTCCAAGACAACTGCTCTGACCCTTCAGAAGGAAATGTTTGAGAAGGTTATTGAGGAGATTGGCTACTATACCGAAGTGGCCTCTCACATCCTCCAGACCCACACTGACCATGAGATAGCTGGTCTAAGAGGACTTATACCAACTGAACTGAGTTCTGTGCTCAGGAAAGTAGAACCCATTCATCCTGTTCCTAACACACATGATGATATATCTGCTATTGTGCAAACAGATGGACTTATAAGAGAACTGTCCAAATTTGGTTCCATTTTTGATTTATCAGCACCATCTCCATCTTTAAGCACATGGACATCCACATCAGAAGCCAAGGTGAAGTGTGGTTTCCATGTTAAGGTACAGAGCAAGACCTCAAAGGGGACAGTGTACCCACATGGTGGTCTGCAGATGAAGGCTGAGATGAGATCCAATACTGGAGCAGTTGTGCATGGAGAGGTGGAGGACCATGGGGATGGTACCTACACCACCACCCTCATCCCTCTCACTACTGGTCCTCATCAGCTTCTCATCACATTGGATGGTCAACATGTATTGAACAGCCCACATGACATTAATGTGTTACACAAATATGACCACAGTACCTTAGTTAATGTCCAACAAGTGATCAAGTGCTCCAGTGCTCCATATTGTGTTGCCATCAGAGATAATGGAGACCTCTATGTAGGAGCATATGACGACTGCATTTATTTATTTGATGCAACAGGTCATCTGAAGAAAACTATCGGTTGTCATGGTAACAATGATGATCAATTTGATTATCCATTTGACATGGTTGTTAAAGAAAACGTATTGCATGTTGCTGACAAAAGCAATAATTGTATTAAAAGGCTGACATTAGAAGGGACTTTCATCAATAAGTATTCAACCAACGGAGCTGCTGGAGTACTTGTTGATGAGCACTATAGAATTTATGTGTCTGATTGTTCAGGCAACAAGATTAATGTATTGGACCGTAATGGAGATAATATACTCACCATTTATGGTTGTGTTACTGGCGACCATAGATTTAGGTCACCATATGGCCTTGCATTTGACCCTCTGGGGAATATTCATGTTGCAGCCTCTGATTCAAATGCAATCAAGGTCTTCACCAGGGAAGGTGTCTACGTCAGGAAGTATGGAGATCTAAAGGGCCCCCGAGGAATTGTTATTGATAGTGATGGTTACAGCTTTGTCAGTGAATATGAAGGCAATTGCATCTCCATTTTTGATCCTCAAGGAAGCAAAATCCACACTATGCTAGGTGACCTGAATAAGCCCTTCGGCCTAGCACTGGATTCCAGAACCAATAGTTTGTATGTTGCTAACTATGACGAGCACAGTGTATTGAAGTACTCTGTTTAGGTATACTGGAACTGTAGTTAATCATACTGGTATACGTAGTTGTAGAGCATTGATTTCAATTGCTGTTTATATGATTTCTAATCCGTTTGCAAGTAGCATATGTAACATGCCTTGTGAAATAAACCCGCAGATGATGAAATGGTGCCATTTCCTTTGAGCGTGCATGGGTGATAGCACTAAACAACAGGCACATTTTTCAGCAACACTTGTGCAATATTGATGAGATCCATGGAAGAGTCGACATGTTGTATTGTACACGGCAATCAAAAGTTTCAACATTTTTACAGGATGTAAGCAACGAATAGCCAGTCTGTTAGTTGCTTCAATCCTGTAACAGTGTTGAAAACATTTGGTTGCGTAATGGCAATGACCGTGATTGTGTTTCTGTTTCACCAATAGTCAGAGTTGAATAATGAAATGGAACCATTATAGGTTTTTAATCAGTTCAGGAACCGGGAACTTGTGTGGCGCATATGTACTAATAACTTGAATTGTGCGGTTTTTGTTTGTTTTTCCAGAATAATGTAGTGAATTAAATCATCTGCAAAGAGTGTGAGGAGTATAGTTAATTACGCCTTCAGTTCTTTGAGTTAGTGTTGCATCGAGAAGGTAAAGAATGTAAGCAAAATCTAAAAAAAAAGTCGCTTCCTGGGGACTTGTAAAACAAAACAGTATAAATATTAAGTCACGTGTTGCGTGGGCGCAGATTTAGTTGAAGATGACCACGGAGCAACAACCGCTCGACCTGCGTTCCCTGGGCGAAAGCCTCGTCAATGAAGTTGCAGAACCTTTTCGCTTCACCTTCGAGGTGGCTTGGGAGGTCGCCAATAAGGGTGAGTTGTCTTCCCGCTCCTCGGGACTTTGCTCTCATGTCAAACGCACGTGCACCTTACTCTGTCCGCTGGCATGCTTTTGGCTGCACGTTTGTAGGCCGGGCGAAGCGTGTATGCAACGTAAAGTGTTTTACGAGAAACTCGACAGCGCGCACTTCAGTACCTTGGTTTTGTATTGTTTGCTGTGGTGTGCTGTGTCGAGAGGTTGGGCAGGTGCTTTGGGTACGAGTGTTTAGACGACCTGAAAGCAACTGGGTTCCAATATGCACATTTTCGTGAACTTTGGAGGCGTTTTTGACATACCGATTGCTTTGCGGTTTGAACAATTTGGTTACACAGTGTAAACACGTGTTTCCGCTTACTCAAGTCGTATGCAATACGTTAGATGGCCCCAACTAACCTCGCCAAGCCATCTTAGGTTCCACTCACTCAACACCACTTCTCATTTTTCTTGACACCGTCTTCCTTTCGCGCTCTCAACGGCTTGGCAAAATGCTTCTTTATGGGATGTGATTGGGTAGTAGTACATCGTAGTACCATCTATGGTTTGCGTGTAAGTTGTGTTCCTAGTATTTGAGGGGATTCACTGTTGTCACGTCCATTGCACGTGAGGGACTGCACTGAGTTGCCTAGAATGACCATTCCCTATCTTAGTCCGATCATTAGCAGATTTAACCAGGTTGGCTCTAGCTAGTTACATGTATTTAGTGCGGGGGAAGGTAGCCGTGGAAGATAGCCGGGGAAGATAGCCGGGGAAGGTAGCCGTATTACGCTTCATTCACAGCAAGGGTGCATGTAGCTGCCCCTCCTCCCATTGTCCAGGTTGCCATGGGTGTCTGAATGTGTTGTGGAGTTGAGTGGGTTGTCTGTTATGTTTGTGTAGTCTTTGGTGGCACCACATGTACATCTGCTTTGGTTTTTTCTCCAAACTATTTAATGTATGTGTTTGTGTGCACAATCAAGCGCACTCATTGATGCACACTACAGCACATGTATGAATGCTTCCAAATGACGCACACCTTCATGTGCACAAACGCATTTGCTGTACATAAACTGTACACCATGTACCTTCACGCACACACACATACGAACATATGCACATACATACACACATGTATATACACGTACACGTACACACACACTGTACACACACACACACTGTACACACACATGCACACACACACACACACACACACACACACACACCCATACAAGCACAGTTGGAGGCATCTACACAGTGATACGTACCAAGGCTCACGTCAGCACTGCTGAGTTAGGTGACCAGTACTGTATGATTGGCCCCTACAATGAGGCCTGTGTCCGACTTGAAGTGGAGGTCATGGAGCCAGAGTTCTCGGTACTAAAGAGGTCATTACATCACTCAGAAGCCAGGGATTTAAGGTGAGGGATGAGAGGGTATGGGATGAGATGAGGGGTCTATGGGTTGAGGGATATGAGATGAGGGGTATGGGATGAGTGGTATGGGATGAGTGGTATGGGATGAGGTCTATGGAGTGAGGGGTTTATGGGGGCGGATGTACAGTAGGCCAAGGGTAAGTTTCATTAAGGTCAAATGCAGGGTAATCTATGATTTTAGTGAGGTTTTGGGGGTGGGGAGGATGAATTCAACAGAGTGGTTTATTTGCTTAGATGTGTGTGTGTAGGTGTGTGAGGGTAGTTGTGTGAGGGTAGGTGTGTGATGTGAGGGTAGGTGTGTGATGTGAGGGTAGGTGTGAGGGTAGGTGTGTGATGTGAGGGTAGGTGTGAAGGTAGGTGTGTGTGTGTGTGTGTGTGTGTGTGTACCGTAGTTACATTTAAGATGTATGCACATGGCATGTGTTGGTGATGAGGCTTGGAACATACGTTGGTCAGTCCTCCCGCCCACGCTAATTGGAACGAACAACTGCACTATTGTTACAACTTTTGCTTATTTGCAGGTTGTATTTGGAAGGTGGCTCATTGATGGCTACCCCAAGGTAAGCAGTGTGTTTACATGTGGTGTGGTGTGCGCATGTTGTATGCTCTTTTTATTTATTTTTATTTTTCGTTTTTGTTTGGCTGAATTGGTGTCTTAAGTAAATAAAACCACTCACACATGTAGTCAAAACATAATATTTATTAATGCTGTGGTTTATTAATGCTGTGGTTTATTAATGCTGTGGTTTAGTGAACAATGACACGTACGTGTGTCTTCATTTTGTTGCAGTTTTGATGTTTGCCTGCGAGCGGTGCAATCATTTCAAAACAAGGCACAACTAGCCTACTATATGCGTATTTCTTGGTTTAAGGCTGCAGCAGAAACATGCAAAACATGATCACTCAGGAAAACCATATCGTTTGGAAATCCCAATCGATTTAGTCACATGACCGCTCAATTGTATGCACGTTCGGTGAGGATGTCTGGTCTAAAAGGATCCAGTCTTGAAGATAAAGACGACCAGTCAGAAGGCAAAGAAGCGTGTGTAAACACCGGTTGATAAGTGGAAATCAGATAGCGATAACACGAGCCTTTGGCTGCAGCAGTAATGGGGATGGGGATAGTGTAACTATGTGTACACTGAACTCTAGCATTAGATGGCAAGGCTCAACAGTCTTACTTGTCTGATACCTCAATGTACGAACATTTAGTGATGTCAATTACATAAATAATATTCAGTTGTTATCAGTTGGATTGAAGATGCGATGCATCTGACCGTGCACTTTATGGCAGGTTGCGAAGAGCCAATACTGTTTGTGTCGTGTGCGTGTGCGCAATGTGTTACTTGAGTGTCACTTGGTGAGGAGTTTGTCCTTGCTATTACGTCCACCAGGTAGTACTGTTTGACCTGGGGTCTGCCTACAGTCGACTGGACCAGTGGAAAAGGGAGCTATGGGAGTTGGCTCACATTGGAATACCCGATCATGACCAGGAGTCCAGAGATGCCCTTGTGTTTGGCCACCTCGTGTACCTCTTCATCAGTGAGGTGAGGTTTCTACAGACAACTGCATGTAGCCAAGTACATGTACTTGTACATGCATGCATATTTATTAATTATTATTTTGTTGTTGTTGTTGTTGATGGCATCATGCCTATGCAAGTATAATGTATGGACTCTGTATAGATATACATGGTGCAGGCGCATACATGTACATGTGTATTGTTTCTCACTTGAATGTTGCTGATGCTAGATTTTCAATGACCACTGTTTTTGTATACAGATGGGCATATTCAACTGATCATGTGCAGTGCACGTGCATGTGTGTGTCTGTGTGTGTGTCTGTGTGTGTGTGTGTGTGTCTGTGTGTGTGTGTGTGTGTCTGTGTGTGTGTGTGTGTGTCTGTGTGTGTGTGTGTCAGTGTGTGTGTGTGTGTGTGTGTCTGTGTGTGTGTGTGTCTGTGTCTGTGTGTGTGTCTGTGTGTGTGTGTCTGTGTGTGTGTGTAAGGTGGCGACCAGCAAGCTCGCACATAACCGGATGTAACTGGCTGGTGCACACTGTGATGCACATGTACAGCACTCATACCTGCATGTACAGGAGGTACATGTGCACATGTACAGCACTCATACCTGCATGTACAGCACTCATACCTGCATGTACAGGAGGTACATGTACACATGTACAGCACTCATACCTGCATGTACAGCACTCATACCTGCATGTACAGGAGGTACATGTGCACATGTACAGCACTCATACCTGCATGTACAGGAGGTACATGTGCACATGTACAGCACTCATACCTGCATGTACAGGTACATGTGCACATGTACAGCACTCATACCTGCATGTACAGGTACATGTGCACTGTGTTGTGTTCTCGAATGTGCTTGCACGTTTGGGGTAGTGCACATGTCGATATCTTTCGGGTCAGATAATCATTACACTCTAATTAGGCAGAGAGCTCGTTCTGCTTCACATGCAGTTAAGACACACACTGTGCATAGCTTTCTAATATGCTTTCCAATCACTCCATTGCATTAGGCCTTGTTCTGGGTGTGTGTCCTTCAAATTGATGTTGTGTGATCATCAAGATGGTGGGAGGGATGTCGGAGAAGGGGATGTGCTATTGTCTTAGTTTTGAGGAGGTCCTCTAGGGGGTTTCGAGGAGGTCCCCTAGGGTTTTTTGAGGAGGTCCCCTAGGGGGTTTTCTGCTTGTATTTTAAACATGCATACTTTTGCAGTTTGCGTCTCGTCTTCCTGGTCCCTCCCCTCTCCTCGTGGGCCACTTCCATGAGTGGCTTACGGGAGTTGGCCTGCTGTTGCTTCGGCTGCGTCACTGTCCTGTTGCCACAATCTTCACCACTCACGCCACTCTCCTTGGAAGGTACCTCTGTGCAGCCAGCATTGACTTCTACAACAACTTGCCTCATGTGAGCGCGCATGTGTGCGTGTGTGTGTGTGTGTGTGTGTGTGTATGTGTGTGTGCATCTGTGTGTGCATCTGTGTGTGCATCTGTGTGTGCATCTGTGTGTGCATCTGTGTGTGCATCTGTGTGTGCATCTGTGTGTGTGTACATGTATGTGTGTGTGTGTGTGTGTGTGTGTGTGTGTGTGTGTGTGTGTGTGTGTGTGTGTGTGTGTGTGTGTGTGTGTGTGCGTGCGTACAAACACACACATACAGGTACACGCATGTGTGTATGCGTGTGTTGTGTGTGTGCATGAATGTGTACAGTGTATGCCATCACAAGTGGTTCGTATCAAATGTACAAGCGCGTATACTGTTGAGCTTAAGGTCATGTGAATGCTCTATGTTTATTGATGTGCATGTGGAGTGGCTGACCAGTATGAATTGTATTCATACTAGTGTTAGCTATGTGTATATGAGGGCAGCATGTGTACACGTTCATGCTGAGGTTTGTAGACATGTACACTGAGCACATGTAAATACAGTATGTGGTATTTATTGGAACCGTTATCATTCTGTTTCATGATGGCTCTGATGGGACGCACTGCAGTTCAATGTGGACAAGGTGAGCATTTTGAGCTGGCACTGTGTTGGATTGCGGTACAATCGCGCCCCACAACTGGATTGGGTCCATAACCTTGCTGTGTGTTAGACCAATTATGTTTTAGTGCAGTATTGTACCACTACAGTATTTTGACTGCCACAAACAAGTTTATTGTTAGTCTGGCGGCATGTGCGGTTGCAGCATTGCAGGAATAAGCCAGATTGTGTGTAATTTGATTGCTCTGCACTATCTTCTGGTTTGAAGCTGAGAAGGTACCATACAATAAAACCCTTCTCGCTTATGTCGTGCCCACATCTTATCTTGATCCGAAGACATGTTGCATTGCGCATGATATATGGCGATGATTCCTTAATCCCTTCACTGCCAACAGGAGGCCGGAGATCGTCAGATATACCACCGCTACTGCATTGAGAGAGCAGCCGTGCATGCAGCGCACGTCTTCACAACCGTATCCCAGGTTACGGCTGATGAGGCTGAGCACCTGCTCAAGAGGAAGGCAGGTGAGTGCTTGTTGGAAGTCGCTGCGATGTACGCTTGTACGTTCATGAACACAATGTGTATGGACCTACGTATTTTGGCGCCCACATGGGACAGTACAGGTGCACTGTTCATGTGCACAAATGTATCAATTGTGCACGAAGTGTGCGTGAGTGTGTTGTGTGTGTGTGCTTGGAGCCAGGTGTTTGTAGGCGTGTGGTACAGTGTACATGTACATGTACATATATGGTACGTGTTGTGTGTACACGTGTGTTTGGTGTCACATGCTATTTTATGTTATGAGGCTGCATATCTTGTAGATCTCATCCTTCCAAATGGATTGAACGTGGTTAAATTCAGGTATGTGCTGTGTAATATGCATTGCGCTAAATTCCGTACATTTGTTAATTTAATTCAGTGACTTGCTGCACGTGTAAGCTAAACGCATTAAGTTGTTGTGGAGTGATCAAAGGTGTAAATTTCCATTGGAACAGGGTACAGTATGACAAGGTTAATGTGAGTAGGATGTGTGTTACACAGACGCCCTACCACAATGTGTGGGTATTGATTGGTGGCACTGTATGTCTGCGTAAAGATAGTTGTCAAAAGCCAAAGTATGTACCAAGGACTACGTTTCGGTAATATATATGGCTGTGAACTGCTACTTTGATTGGGGAAGGATCACACTGTAGATGTGGTGTGTGTGTGTGTGTGTGTGTGTGTGTGTGTGTGTGTGTGTGTGTGTGTGTGTGTGTGTGTGCGTGTGTGTGTGTGTGTGTGTGTGGTGTGTGTGCTATCTTACAAGTGCACATTACATGACCAGGATCATCACACTGTTGGAGTGTAATTACCACATGTGGCCCTTGTCCCTCTCTATTCATTTTGAAGCCATGCTGTATACAATTCACCATATACAGTTCGCTGGTTTGGCTGTAGTTCTGGGATGGCCAAACTGATCAGGTGTTCCAAAGATCATGCCATTCCATGCCATGGAGGGCATATTCATGCATCCTCTTGTCAGCTAACCTATATTTATGGCACTGTGCAGTGACATCTAACTGTTACAAGAGCTTGTCAGCTAACCTATATTTATGGCACTGTGCAGTGACATCTAAGAGCTTGTCAGCTAACCTATATTTATGGCACTGTGTAGGGACATCTAACTGTTACAAGAGCTTGTCAGCTAACCTATATTTATGGCACTGTGTAGTGACATCTAACTGTTACAAGAGCTTGTCAGCTAACCTATATTTATGGCACTGTGTAGTGACATCTAACTGTTACAAGAGCTCGTGTGCACACTGCACTGCACATTGAAACTCTTTCCTATTCGTTAGTGCCATGCACGAGTTCCAGAATTTACATGCAAAAGCCAAAGACAAGATTCATGACTTTGTCAGAGGACACTTCTATGGGTGAGCTATTACTTGTACTTTAGCCATACAAGCAACCCCTCCCTCCATTCATTCCATGATTTTGTCTGTGTGCATACATACATGTATGGAGGATATACTGTACAGTACATGTACAGTGTATAGCTGAGGTGATGGGTTGCATAACTGAACGTACATGTACACTGTACGTCTCTGTTAGTTTGGTAGTGGGATGATGATTTGATAATCTTACTCTTGTATGTTTTTAGACATTATGACTTCGACCTGGATAAGACACTGTACTTCTTCATAGCAGGAAGGTAAGCACCAAGTACTAGGCACACTGTACACTGTACATCTGCGCATGTGAATGTACATGTACATGTATGTCTAAATAATAGTTAGATACTGGAACCGAGGGATCTACGTGATTTAGAATACCCGAGGGTATTCTAAATCACGTAGATCACGAAGGTGACAGTATCTAACTGATTTAGACTATAGCAACGAGCATGTTTACGTTTATAGTAACCAATGCTGTTACAATTATCCATTGTGCAAGCGCAGTTTTTGTGTAGCAACGGGATCTTCTTGGTGGGTATTCTAAGTGCCAGAGGGCGGGTATTCTACCGTAGAATACCCGCCCGCTGGCATTTTACCGTAGAATACCTGCCCGCTGGCATTTAGAGGACGCAATTAGGCTAACGAGGTTCCTACACGAAATAAGGTACCTGTTATCGACCAATCAGATTGCGAGATTCCATTATGCTATAGTCTAATACTTAATAGTGTACACATGTATTTAGTTATGTGCAAGAGACTGGTGTTTCATGATCTTGCAGTATATGGCCTGCTAGTACACACATGTGCATGCTACACTCTGATACCTGCGTCCACAACAAAAACACAGGTACGAGTTTTCTAACAAGGGCGTTGATCTGTTCCTGGAATCGCTGGCAAGACTGAACCACTACCTCAAGTCATCCAACAGCGACATCACTGTGGTCGCCTTCATCATCCTGCCTACCAAGACCAATAGTTTTAATGTGGACTCTCTCAAAGGCCAGGCTATCACCAAACAGCTCAGGTGAGTAGTGTCGGAATGGTGGTGTTTGTGGGTTCATTTATTTCAAATAACTTTCAATGGTGACTTTCTGTAACAAAGAATATCTATTCTATTTCAATGGCTGTATCGATAATGTCATTGATCTGCCAAAATTGTTGTCTGATATTAAATGTCGACGTTTGAATTCAAATTCAACTTTCGCTGCGTGGCTTTTTCCCTAGTTAATCGCTTTAACTGAACAGAATGATTTCTCTCCCACATATGGACAGGTTATACTATTTATTTGCCTTGTATACTGTTCATGTATTTACACATGATTTAACAGGGTGTGCTATAATCAAATCTGTGTGTGTGTGTGTGTGTGTGTGTGTGTGTATGTATGTGTGTGTGTGTGTGTGTGTGTTTCACATGTATTCATGGACTGGAATAAGTAGCGTGTAATATGCTTTAATGACGTTCCACGATGTTGCACACTACCACTCCGTAGTTTCAAGCTTGATACGTAGCAATTTAATTTTTTTTCAATTTCATGTGCTATCTCTATGTGACCTTACAGATCACCAGTTGTTGGTGTCATTAACACTCAATAAATTGTACTGTGTACGTTACTTTTGTTTTCCTTCCTAGCTGTGTGCCATTCTATTTTTAGCTCTAACATACTGGAACGTACATGAATAGCGTAGTCTAATTGAGCGACATCATCTCTAAGTACCCTTATTACTTGTTCACAGAGAAGCTGTTGACGAGATCCAGTCCAAGATCGGCCACAAAATCTTCGAAGCTGCGTTGAGGTAAATGTTTGCACTCCTTCTCTGCAGCACCCAACATTTGGCAGTGTATATTTGAACAGCTTCCATGGTAACTTTTGATGTGTGTTGAGATGCTCTGTACTTTGCGATCCAATCTATGGTCATTTGTACTACTGTGAACACATTTTATCCTCCCCAAGAATAACGTTTACGTTACTGAGATATACTGTACCTGAAGTGGGCTAGCCATGCGTGCACATAGCCCATGCTTGTTAGCTTACCTGTAATATTGATCATACAGATGACGTTTGCTTATGTGTGTATCTTGTGTACGGATGTGGATAAGGACAGTGTATGGTGGATACATGTAGAAGCATTGTGGTGGATGGGAGTACTGTATGTACAAGTGCCAATGTTTACATTTACACAGGAAAAAGTTATAAACATCCAGCCTGGATTTTTTAGGCTGGTTTTTAACAAAAACCCATCCTAATAGCGTAAAAACCATCCTGGGATTGAATGGGAATAGTGTAAAATCCATGTTGTTCTACCCTGGTTTCGTCGAACAAAACCCATGTTGAAGTATGAATATGATTATTACCTCAACATGGTTTTTGTTCGACAGAACCAGGGTGGAACCATATCTATTCCCACCCTGGACGCTCAATCCCAGGATGGTTTTTACGCTATTTGCTCCATTCCAGGATGGGTTTTAGTTTAAAACCAGCCTAAAAATATCCAGGCTGGACGTTTATAACTTTTTTCCCTGTGTTAGTCTGCTGTGGGTGCTTGGGACACTTGCCTCAAATGGTGTGTCCCTCACAGGGGTGGTATGCCCTCTTATGACTCACTGCTGGACAAGAAGGATGAGATCACTCTGAAGAGGTGTATGTATGCCTTGCAAGTGAGTCCTACAACTGTATGTACATTTATGTGTTTGCCTCTGGTGTGTATGTGTACTTGTCTGCATGTGTGGCTTTGTGTGTATTTGCTCTTGCAGTACCATCAACATGGTTGTACAGTGTCCACTGACGCATGATGTCATTGGTCTGCTGGTTTATACATGTACTGTATGCATGTCAGGTATGGTACTGTACTTGTGTTACAATGCATGTACTGTACATGTGCATGTATGTATGTCAAATAGCATTTCTGCTTCTTGTTGGTGTGTTGCAATGTGTACAGCATTGCATTTGCACGTTTGTGTACAGTGTGTGTACATGTAGCACGAATGTGTAAGTGTGGTCTGTGCTCTAATTGGATTACATATAGTAACATAATTGTTTCTATTTGTTGATGTGATTGCTGAGTACAGATGTGGCTGTGGCTCTGATTGTGTTTAGCCCACTGGTACATGACTGTGTTTAGCCCACTGGTGTTTAGCCCACTGGTACATGATTGTGTTTAGCCCACTGGTACATGACTGTGTTTAGCCCACTGGTACATGACTGTGTTTAGCCCACTGGTACATGACTGTGTTTAGCCCACTGGTACATGATTGTGTTTAGCCCACTGGTACATGATTGTGTTTAGCCCACTGGTACATGACTGTGTTTAGCCCACTGGTACATGATTGTGTTTAGCCCACTGGTACATGACTGTGTTTAGCCCACTGGTACATGACTATGTTTAGCCCACTGGTACATGATTGTGTTTAGCCCACTGGTAAATGACTGTGTTTAGCCCACTGGTACATGACTGTGTTTAGCCCACTGGTACATGACTGTGTTTAGCCCACTGGTACATGACTGTGTTTAGCCCACTGGTACATGATTTTGTGGGTGTAATCATTGTTTTAATGTGGCCTTTCTTTCCCCTGGTATCAGAGGCCAAACCTCCCGCCGGTTGTCACCCACAATGTCGTTGACGACAGTGTGGACCCAGTGCTCCAACACATCAGGAGAATACATCTCTTCAATCAAAAGGAGGACCGCGTCAAAGTACGTTGTGATAATTTGCTGGATGTAGTGCGACTACGATGCTGTTTTGTAGCATGTTCTGCTCCAGTTCATATGAACATTCAATAAAATAAACACGTTATTGTGTTGTAACATGCATACTGTATCATTTCGTTATACTGATGGTCCTGTTGTTCGCTATGTGTTGTTGCAAGTACATTACATGTACACTGGATGCTGTACAATGTGTAGTGGCCAGAGGCCTGTGGAACGTTGTGGTTACAGGTGAATCTAATAGCATGGTTGCTTCTGTTTTGATACTGTATAAGTACTTTGTTACACTTAGACATACTGTATCCGTTCGTAGAATTGTTATACTGGGGGTCGTGGTGGTGGCTGGAGCTGCAAGTGGAGCATGTACATATGTTGTTGCATGTACTAGTAACTAGTACATGTGTATTGGCCAGAGGCCTATGAAAAGTTGGGGTTGTGGGTGAATTTAATAGATTTGACACTGCATGCTGGAGGGTATTGTATTGCGCATTGTGCTATTATGTGGCTATTAGCATACTTAGGGGGACCATCAGCCACCATCTTCATATTATAATATATGTATATTTACCCTGTATTCTGGCAAGGTCGTCCAATTGTTGACCGCCTCATACATGTACATTACATTTACATGTATTTGGATGTTTTTTTTTCCACACACTCTCTTCATCCATTCAGGTTGTGTTTCATCCGGAATTCCTATCTCCCACCAATCCGCTGTTCAAGATGGACTATGAAGAGTTTGTCAGGGGCTGCCATCTTGGCGTCTTTCCCTCTTACTATGAGCCATGGGGCTACACACCTGGTACGCCGTAGTGTATGCACTGGACGCTATGGAGAGGTTGTTGGACTACACTGTTGTTTTGGGAGCTGTACAGCATAGCCTTGTACAGTCGCTTCATGGACATGTACTTGTAAAAATAAAAAGTGTGTGTGTACAGTCAGATACTGCATGCACGTAGATCCACTGTACACTGTTACCATTCACAGTTAATGTAGCATCACATGGGAGTGATCCACCATGGCAAACACATGGTGTGCCTTCTTACCTTAGAACAGTAGAACAGTACCTGTACTTCCTTTTTTACGTTCACGCACACTTTACTGACTTCTGTATGGAAAAGGATTCTTTTTTTTTTTTTTCACTGTCAGTCGTGAACTTGTTTTAATCATCATCACTGCAAAGCAGGTCTCAAAACATTTGGAGTGTTCCTTATGTTCCTCTTTTCCTTTGCCTCAGCTGAGTGCACAGTCATGGGCATTCCATCGGTCACCACCAACCTCTCTGGATTCGGCTGCTTCATTGCCCAACACGTCGCAGATCCAGCCACTTACGGAATATACATTGTCGATCGAAAGTTTAAGAGTGTTGAGGAGTCAGTCCAACAGCTGACAAATGTGAGTTGGATTGGGTGGGATGAGCCTTTGTTGCGTGCAGTACTTTGCCTACAGTGCAGTTTTACTGCAGTGTTTGGGTGTACCAGTAACTCCCAAGTGCATCTTTTGTTGTCCTGAACCGATGTACGTGTCATCAGTAAAATGATAGAATTCCCATTGTAGTAGTGATATCACATCGCTCAGATACATGTAGTGGTATAGTAGTCTGCCCACATAGTACTCTCGGATTGGGTAGACTGTCGATTGGTTTCAGTTATGGGTAACCGTGGATATATATGCACAGGCCCTAGTAAGATGTTTTTTGTCCACGCCTTATAACACCATTATATGAAATTTACTACGCTACTGTACACTACTTATCTATCCTCTAAATGCACTCATCTTGCATGGCTGTCAGGATGAGATCTATGCCTATGCAACCAGTGAGGACAGGGGCGGAATGGTGAAAATATTGTCTCAAACCCCCCCTCCTTCCCACTAGAGGATATCTCTTCTGTCTTGGTTCATCACGTGGCTCCTTTATGCCAGTTGCTACCTTTGTAGGGACAGTCTTTGTAGGAGCATGAATGCAAATGTCAGTAGCTATGTTGTTGTGCCCCATTGTTACAACTAGCATATATGTGTGGGTACATTAATAGGCTCGTCGCTTTTTTCCACCCTATGTCATTCTGCCACTATGGTTGGGGCCATTCATGCCACCATGGACTACTGTCAATCGAAATGTACGTACATGTCAATATACTCTTGAGGTGCATTTGGTTGTAATATGCACAGCATAAAGCCATGGCTCACTTTTCGTCACCACAACTAATCAAACCATTGGAGTACATACCAACCACGCCAAACTAACTTGCAATCAACTGCCGGCAATACCGTAAATCGTTTTGTCGAGTGAACGAGTAGCACTCGCTGTACGCGCACTCAAACATGACTCGCGAGCGACTCGCGTGTGAGTGTGAACTTGTGGGTGGACGGTACTGTAACGTATTCAAAAGGCTGTGTGTCTGTGAGTAAGATATTAGTATTAGGCACTGTGACTCTAGGGAAAATGGATATTCAATACCCGAGGAGACAGTTCATCTTATTGATGGAAGTTATTTACATTTTATATATTTTATTTTGTAAATTAAAAAATTAAATTTTAAGACAAATGGTTAATTAACCTCTTGTCAAGAATCCTGGTGCTGGGAGTTCAAACAGCGATCTTACTAGCAGTGTTTTGGGCATGTGTCGGGATGACAAGTAAGGTGGGCTGTGGTGATATGGGTGATGTGATTTCCATCAGGGGCACTGCCTGTGCCAAATGTTTGCCTGCAGAATCACGCCATTTGCAGTGGGTGATTGAAAATGAAAAATGAAAATGTCAAATATGTATAATGCGTACTTGATCGCACTTTCTTCTGTTGTCTTGGTAGATTGTACAGTACATGTAATGTACTGCATGTACTTTACATGCCCTGGGATAAGTAATATTTTAGGTTTGTTGATGACCTGTACACATGTATGGAGCTGTCTTTGGCGATGTGGTTCACTCACATGCTCTCTGCATACATAGTTCATGTTTGACTTCTGTAGTCAATCGAGACGTCAACGAATCATCCAGCGAAACAGAACAGAGCGTTTGAGTGACCTGCTGGATTGGCAGACATTAGGGCAGGTAAGCCTTCTGAAAAGGCAGTGGATACTGCGACTGTGGCAAGCGGGGTTGCTCCAGTGTCCTGCCTGACCTTGTGACAACTGATTGTCGTCATTCACTAATATCTTGCTTCTCTTTAGTACTACCGTAGTGCTCGTCGGAAGGCTCTCGAGTGCCTTCATCCCAACTACTACAAGACTAGGAAGGTATCCACATCAGGAACAATCACCCCAGTTATGGTGAGTGTGGCATTTACAGATATGTGATCCACATCCATCCGCATACATGTACATCATCGGTCCTTATGTTACGGGTGTGTTAAGGTATGTAGTGGTGAGTGATATACATACATGTACATGATCAGTGGACTTCAAAACATTGCATGTTGTCT
Source organism: Ephydatia muelleri (assembly GCA_013339895.1). Taxonomy (NCBI): domain Eukaryota; kingdom Metazoa; phylum Porifera; class Demospongiae; order Spongillida; family Spongillidae; genus Ephydatia; species Ephydatia muelleri. Next base: position 10,861,031 of record JABACO010000003.1, on the reverse strand, counting down.
TTTGTAAGCCACATGCAGGATATCTGTGGTGCTAAGATATACATGTACATGTGCTGTACGTTGCCTAAATGTACAGTAGAACATCTGTGGTCTAACAACGTATGGTGTGAAGTCATAATGTATGCAGAGTGCACACACATCTCTCTATGATCTCTTTCCCAGTGTGCATAACATCTAGTATTATATGTGGATTAAATCAGTTCTGATTATTCTCAAAGCATTGCCGTTGTGGAAAGATGGGCATCGTACCATTTCAGGGATCAATATATGCATGTATGCTAACAGTGGTCATGTTTAACGAACCTCCCGCTGCCTACCAGGGTGTGCGCTATCCGCGTCCTCTAAGTGAACCTCCTTCTGAACCTACCAGTGACCCTGATGATGAAGACTCGTAAGAGTTGATTTGAGGCCAGTCGTGTGTGTGTGATGACAGATGTTGCAAAATTCTAGTTTTAGTGCAATCATCATTGGTGATGTTTGTGTTGGTGTTGTTCATAGCTGTTTGTACTTGCACTATTTTGGCAATCTAATTTAAATAATGAAAATGGGATTGGAGCGGCACAGAGCATGATATGATTCTGGTTTCATTAAATTACTACTGTAGGTTTTGTACTCAAGTGTGATCACCACACGTTAAAGTAATGCAATGCCAGTGTTGTCCCTATGAAAGCTTTAAGCAGAGCAATGGAGGAGTCTTTCAGCATCGCTTCAGTTTGTGAAAGACTCACTAATGGTCCCCATTGCTCTGCCTTTAATCAGTGTTGCATTGTTGCATCCACACCTGTTGGGAGCACAAGAACATTGGAGAACATAATGTATTCGTTGTTGTTATTCATTTGGAAGAGCAGTCAGATAATGAAGACAAAAGGCATTGTGTGTATATGCATGTGTGTTCTTCGTTTCCGGAAGTGAATGTTATTACAATGTTCAACATCAGTGCCCAAAGAGGAACTAAATTTGAGTGGAGACTATTCCTGTTCCTAAGTGATGTTGATAATGCAGACAGTCCGTCTACGCATGCATCAAGTGGATGCTTGCTTAGTCAAAATTGCTACTCGTAGTCGAAGTGGTGGGCTTAATTTGTCCATTCAGTCGTGGTCGATCTGCACCCAGAGTAGAATTTATATCACAGATCGTACGATTCGTGTGTACAGGCGAGTGGCGAGGTTTGAGCGTTGTCAAGATGTACATGTGCATAAGGAAAGGTGAACTTTTATACTAACGAATTCTATATGTACATGTACTGTACTGAAGGTGCATGCATAAACGCATACAAGGCAGCATGCCTGTACCGTACCTTGCACGGTATTGCTGTACATGATCCTACTAGTTTGCAGATTGCTAGAGAAGACTGAATCCTGATGCACAGTCCAGCTATGTAGGCACACCTTAAATTGGTGCCACAGCCAGATATTGCATGCACTGAAGTGCATAGAATGTATGTAAGCAAATTCAGATATTTACTTTCTTGTAAGGGAACTGGCACTTCCCACGATTGCTCATAACCGATCGGCTTGCATTTGGGTACATGTTCACCAAATGAGACATGTACTCTACTGTGTAGGTCATTCGGACGACTTTGTTCTGTAAGGTGCCCACACCTTAAAATCATTTGCATGGTGCTTACGTGGAATCTCCCAAATGTGGATGTGGGCCATCTGAGGCATACGTGTATCTGATACACTGTAACCACTTTGGGGGGGGGGGGGGGGGGGGGGGGGGGGGGGGGGGGGGGGGGGGGGGGGGGGGGGGGGGTTACACACCTTTTCCATGCACAATTGTCAACTGATATCAAAGTGCACCCTGATTCAAACTGCTATATGATTCATGAATGCACAGCTCATAGTATCAAGTAAATCCGACATATATATATATACAGCGTAGCCCGGACCTTTGCGTTTAGTGAGTGTGGGCGATTATCACATATGACCACAATCACACTATCAGATGGATGCAAATCCAGTAAGGGCGGACCTTCAGCCACAACGCGAAGGTCAGGCTACGCCCAACTAAATCCGACATGTGTTCACAAAGTGTATCATGATGTATATGTATGAGTACAAGTGCACGTAATGCCGCGTGTGCAATGTACTGAGCTGCACTGATGTAACGTACACTGTATGTACCGGACAACGGTGTTCTTCTGGCATCATTAAGTATTGCAGCCACCAGCTGCAGATCAGAGGTGCAGATCACCAAAATATTTATTTTCCAATAGTGGTCTGGTCTGTTTATAAAAAACAACGGACCCCAACAATTTTAGTGAGCGTTCTATTTTACATTCAATACGGTACAGAGTAATAATACCATAGTTAATTAAGATCATTTCGAATCGTCCTCTCCATGGCATCGGACCAGGACGGATTCGACTACGATTTTGTGGAACCACCAGACGAGGAATACAAATGTCCGATTTGTCTGCTAGTGCTACGTGATCCGCACCAAACGGAGTGCTGCGGGAACCACTTCTGCCAACGTTGCATCCGCAAACAACTGGACACCTCCCCTTCCATGGTGTGCCCTATGTGCAGGGTCTCCAACTTCACAACCGTACTAGACAAATTCTTTCTTCGAAAGGTCCACTCCTTGAAACTTCGTTGTCCGGAGCTATCGAACGGCTGCCCGTGGGTGGGAGAACTGGGCGACGTGAAGCGCCATCTCGATCCCGTTTCCGGTCAGTGTTCTGCCGTCTTTCCCTGTAAATATGATTGTGGCCAGCGTCTGTTGGCCGCGAATCTCACTGCCCATTTCGCGGAATGCGATCACAGGCCGTATCGGTGTGACTACTGCCTCGACTTCAGCGGGACGTATGCTGAGGTGGTCAGGGATCACGTTCCCGTGTGTCCCAGGTATCCTGTCCCGTGCCCGAATGGGTGCAATGCTAAAGGGATTCAGCGCGCCAGTGTGCAGAGGCACTTGACAAGGTGCCCATTATCCATGGTGGAATGCGAATACAAGCAGGTCGGGTGTACCGCCAAAATAAACAAACAAGGCGTGGCGTCCCACCTTTCAAAAAAAATGCCTCAGCATCTGAAATTGGCCTATTCAGCATACGTACAGCTTTCACATTTACACCACAGAGAGAGTGCCGAAGTTGAATCTCTGAAGCAGAAATTAACTCTGGCTGAAGCCGAACTGTCTCACAAAGGGTCGGATCTTGCCTCCATTCAACAGAGGGTGACAGTACAAGATAGGGAAATAAAGGGTTATATTAGTCAAACACAGACATTACAAGCAGAGCTCAATGCTGTACACAGCCAGGTACAAGAGCAAGTAAAGATTAAAAATGAATTGCAGCAAGTGATTCAGAAACAATCTAAACAGCTGTCTAGTCAGCAGTTATCTGTCCAGTCTCTTCAAGACAAGTTGAAAGCTAGGGATTTTGAGGTGAAGGAATATGTTGCACAAGTCAAGTCATTGCAAACAGATCTAAAAACAGTACAAAGCCAAGCACAGTCTCATCTTAAAAGCAATGAGAAGCTGCAACAAGAGGTTTGTGCGCACAGGAGTCAGATAAAGTCATTACAGAACAATAAAGTTCTCACCTCTCAAATAGTGGCAGCTCAAAAATCAGACATCGAGCAGTTGAGAATCGATATTGAAGAAAAGGATTTAGAGCTACTGTGTTCAGAATCTACGATTCAGGAACTGATAGCCAGGATGGGCGCACTCCAGCAGAGTCTTAAAGAGAAGGATGACCTTCTATGTTCAATGAACTCATCTCTTGAAGGACGAATGGCTGAGGTGAGGACATTGGAGCAAAGTGTCGCACTGAGGGAAGAACAGTTGCATGCCCTCCAGGCCAAATATGGCATCAATGAACCAGACTGTATCATTGCATAGTACTAACTGCATTTTGTGATAAACTAAGTTGCCTGTATATGTGAGCATATATCCGTTGCAAACAATTCGAATCACGTGTGTTTACAGCATGGTGAGAGCTGCCTACAGAAATGACTCAATGAACGAGCGATTATTGCATGCATGCTGTGTTCTTGTAATGGGAAAGAATTGTGTGAATGCTGATAGAGCTGTCTACTACTGAGTATTGTCTGTGTGCACCCTGCAGTGCCTAACTTGTTCTAAATCAATGTTATCGTTGCTGCTCATTGCAGACATACGTCCGCAGGCAGGTTGGGATAAGAGCATAGGAAGTGATGTAAGAATATGGATGTACAGTGGAAAATGTAGAATGGCCAATGGATTGGTTGTTCTACTAATAAAACTGAAAACCATCTAGAAAATGCTGCTTCAAGAATATTCCTTTAAGTATGGGATTTCAGTAGAGGATTTTTATGTATGCTTATACATTCTAACGGCAAAGGATGCACCCCAGATCCTATTCAAATGTAATGCACATTAGGTGCACAAGTTAAGTGTATAGATAGCTTGTATTCCACAGTAGTTGTACATTGGCACTGTTGTATGAGCATGTATGGCTGTAAAAGGACCGGGGAAGAGGACATGATAATATAGGCAGCAATTCAGCATTACATGAATCTAACTGTGTAAGAAGTGACTTTTTTTTTTTAGTCTAGCAAAATATTGTGACCTGGTTTCTGTTTTCATAAATACATGTATGAGTATAAAACAAAATAACATGACACTGTCAATTAACTGTATGGCAGTATCTATGACAATTTCAATTGACTTTCAGGAACATAATTAGTCTACTGTATCTTCTTTCTGTTTTCAAAATGTTCAAAAATATTTTAAAATTGCTTGGATTGGCAGCAATAGCTCGTTCAACAGCATTCACAAGTTCAGTTGTTCCTTTTCTTGAGTCTCCATACTGAAAAATATTATCTCTCTCTGTTTGCGTTATCAAGCCACCAGAATACAGCTTGTGATAAATTTCTGTCGGTTTAATTTGTTCTATCATTGCTGCATAGTTTGTTCGGAACACTTCTGTGAGGAGAATGTACAGTTGCATGATGAATTAGGCGAATGTCTTTTTTCCAAAAATGTAAAGGAAGGGAGACAATAAAACTCTTCTTATTTTCATAGAGTTAGCCATGCCATGTCGGTAAGGAAGCATGATACACCACTGTGTTATGCTCTACCACACTCTCAGTCTTATAGAAAATTACCACTCAAAACCGTGGTTGTAAAGGTATATAACCATCTCGAGGTACACATACATGTGGAATTGATTGAGGTGATGGACAGGTCAGTTTTGAATTAGTAGCTAGAATTTGAACCAGTGCTGTCTAATTGTGATTTAGTATGTGTGTATGTGTGTATTGTATGTGTGTGTGTGTGGGGGGGGGTTGCATTGGGTTTTGTATATGTAAGAATTGGACAACTTGACAATTTATATACCATATGTGCTTTGTTGTACAATAATTTCATTTCATGAATATTGAAAAATTAAAGTGTTTAGCACAATGATGGAGTATGTCCGATATACAACATTCACAAAGTGGTTAACTTACCCTGAATCTTTGCAAATATCTGCATTGTTTTAAAGAGACACAATATAAAAATATAGTTTTTAATCAAACTGCTAGAATGCAGGTTTGCATTTCTAAGTTGAGCTCAAATTACCTCTTCATCTGATTCTGTATGACAATCATATTCACTAGTCTCATGCCCCTCCTGTTGTAGACAAAGCAGCAGTTATGATGGCTTTCATCATTCATAACACGAAATTTGTTTTATTTTTAAATGTTTAACTGCATGGGTAATGAAACCTACCACCACCTTAGCATAGTAAAACCCTTTCAACCACACATCACTGGTAATATCTTCAGTTTCAAATTAGCATAAGATCTACATGTGTTTATCTTGTCAAAATGACTATAATTTAAACACACAATCAAAATGGAGGTGTGAAAATGGTTAACATCTACATTACAGTGATGCTTACCTGAACCATGCAATGACCCATTAATTTCATGTGGGTGTTGGTTCAGTTAAGCATAAAAATGTTGTGATGCATGTCAATAGTAAACTTGAGATCAGATAAATGAATCACAGCAAATAATACTTTCAACTTTGCTGCCAGATTAATAGTGATCAATGTGTTTCATGGTCCTAAGCCTCAATTATATCCATACCATGCCATTATCTGTGAGCATAGAGTTTAAGGCAGAGAAGTAGTCAACATCTCCAGTGAACTACATGTACTAGTTGTTTACAATAAAAATCATATATGCATGTATGACCAACCAATCATCATCTATTTACATTTGAAAAGAATTATACCATGGTAAAAAGGTTACATTAAAAAAAATACGACATGCACTGCATGAACAACATAATGCAATTCCACGTTTATACTCTCAAAGTTGCAGTTACTTATAAAAGAGATGCATTTTGTTATGAAAGGAACACAAACACTTATATTCTACTAGCAGTCATGTGTCAGATTTACTGTTACATTACAATTTGATATAATTATAGTATTGTTACCAAAAGAAAATGGAAATTATCTATGGTATGGCTGTACATTTATATTTACATTCTGGATAATCTTACCTCCATTAATACAGATGACTGCATGGTTGAAAACGTGTAAGTAAAACATTATAAATGCGAAGCAAGCCATTGCAGCAAGTATTTTGTTGAGAAGTGGAGACAAGGGCAGGAAGGATATAAAACATTCTTCATACGTGTACATTGCTGTTTTGTACAGCTTACCTTATTCTCACGGTGTGTAGGCTATAGATTGTATATTGCAAAGTACATTGTGAGCTAGAGACTTGCATCATTTTATAAATTTACTTACAGCCTTGGAAGGTAAGTATTCGATGTCATTGGGAGTGGAGATCACTGTTGATTAGTATACATGTTTGCTTAAAAAGCAACTTACAGTCTTGTGTCAAATGAAACGGAATTTTAATAATGGCAAATAAAAAATGGTGGTGACTGCACAGTAATTAATAGTTTTTCAACCTTACTTTCTTTAATAAGGTATAGAGGATGCATAAATCGCGTTGCAATGAATAGAAAATTGAAACTTGACCATTCCAAGTGACTGCACAATCTCACTAAAACTTACCGGCTTCATTATTATTTATTCATCAAGAGGTAATATTGGTCAAAATAATAATTACTGTTGCGAAGCCACTGAAATTGATGTCAATGCTTACCCTCTTGGTAATCAAACACGTTTAGAGGGATTCAAATAGACAGGAAGATGGTGAGAACACGGAGTATCTAAATGTGGCACCTACATCCTGAACCAATAATGAGGGATTTATTTGACGTATTATTTCCAATGGTAAGAGCATTATAATAAATCAATGCCATTACCATTTTGGTGCTCTGCTGAAGATATAAATTGGGATGAATGAATTGCATGTTATATTGTACAGAAACTTACCGGTTTCAGTTCGATTGTTGCAGCAAATGGTAGTGTGATCAGAAGTTGTTTAAAAAGGGGCGATTAATTTTACAACCATCATAATATCTGTAGTTAATGTACATGTACCTCCTTATTTGCAGCAAATCATCATTTAGGAACAAAGATTGCAATTTATCCATCAGATACAATGTAAAATAACTTACAGGCTTAAATCCAAATGTTGTATTTGAATGATGCACAATGAATAGACAGTGCAGCATCACGTGAAATAAATTACAGTATAATTCTATGTACCTTCATATCTGTTGTCTAGTTGCAAAGAACAGAAAGGGGATTAAAAATAATTAAAAATTACATGGGAACATAACCGTGAAAAGGGACCTAATGCATATATTAACAAGCAATAGAAACCTAATGCTTGCATTGGATAATTTTAAATATTCAGTGCCTTCACAACTCCGTGACCAGAAGCATAAGAATTGCTGTGTAAAGGACATTTCAGACTTCTAGAATGTCCAAAACAATGCAATCTTGCAAAAAACATGCGTTAGGACCCTTTACACTGCAACAATTCCATATAATATACTATAAATGTTACATCGCACTAATTGTAACTCATAAACATATTCTTGAAACACTAAACATATAAGCTTGGCACAACAGGAGTATTAACTCTGCAATGTTAATTAAGCCATTCAAATTTTCAGAATAACATAATGTTTACAACACATAATGAACATTATTAATTTGAAGTATCTAAAATATTAAAGGTAAATGTTCTGAGAAAGCCTAGTACTAAGAATGCAGAATACATTAAAAGCTATCATCTTCCAAATTTTAGCTAGCTGGTAGGAAAACGGCTAGTATCTTGTGCCTAGATGGTTTGCAGTATGTGTCATGATCTATGAGCGCCTGTTCCATTGGCATAAGTGCTTCGATTAGCTCAATAACAGATGTGTTGCTTTATACCCTTGATTATAGAAACCTTCTGTTTTAAGATTAATTTATCAATCATATTATGGAATACACTAAAGTAAAATGTATACTGTCATTAAATATGTTAACTCATTGTCAATCATGCGTCTCTTACCATCCGAGAGTCCTTATGAATGCAGAAGAACAAATTAGGTGTGAATAATTGCATTCGTGATTAGCTTCTGTTTTTAAGTACCAGAAGTCTTACCGACTTTATTATGAATTCATAGTGACGTTGAAGGCATAAAAGAATGCAGCTGAACCTACTGCCATTCAACACAATTGCACTTACAAGCTGGCCATAGATCACAATTTTGTCCATATGGAGAGTACATAATGATGTGTGGCAATTAAAGTATATAGTTCAATTGATAATGCAATAATCACATATCCAAAACGTACTTTCTTATTTTTTCACATGGAGTCAATACATGGAGGGTAAAAAAAATGACATTGGTCCATACAATGAATATCATTTGTTCTCTGAACTTTGTAAACACACTCAGAAAGTATATTTCATTCAAAACATTACTTACTCTCTGGATCTTGAACAGCCAACACAGGAAGATTGTATCAAAACATGGGAAGGATAAAATGAAATCAATTTATAGAACAACCACAAGGGTTAGAGCAGTGCGAAACTTAAATGTACTACAATACGTCCAAACTACCTTTATAATAGAATTAGCTGCATCAGCATATTCAAACTTTGAAGAGATTGAAGATCGGTTGCAAGTTAGAGCATTGACTCACATAAAATTAGCAGACCTTAGTAGTTGCTCTTGCAGGCTGCGTTATTCACATCAGATGGAATGGGTGAAAGCAATTCAATCAATGAAATATACAGATGATGGTATGATCCTTACAGCCTTGAATAGTGATTTGTAATGGAAAAAAAGCGTTCAGTTACCATAAGCCATAATACTATTGCTGTATTAACTTACAGTCTTGTTGTAGTTAATGATGACAGCAGAATATGAAGAAATTTACAAACTCAATTATTGGAACAAGTGTTGCACATGCGACATACTTGCTGTTATGGATATTGTTTCAAATATGCAATTGAAATGTCAAATTTCATCTGATTGTCAGCTGGCACCTACCGGCTGAATGTAGTTCTAAATGTAAGAGTTATAACTCGAAATGTCAATACTTACTCTCTTCAAATTAACCAGTCGAGTAACAGAGTTAATAAATTATTCTCATACTGAGCAGAACTCTTTTGGATGCTTACGGTGCTTGATGCCTGTACAGGCCAAAATGTAAAATCATCCATACTTAATAATTGTACACTTACAGGTGTCACCAACTTTGAAATTCAATGGGTAATGCAATAAATGAGTTGAATTGCATAATACGCGACCGAAGTAACTTACAGGCTGGGAAGAATTAGAACTCAGGGGATTAAGCATAGTCAATATCAGAAAGCAAGCATCATTACTTACAGGCTATGCCGTATGATTTTGAAGGAGTATGAAAACATTCAATATCATGCATTGAAAAATGACCAGAAGTACTTCTCACCAACTTGAATACCTGTCATAGCCCAAATCAAGTACAGAAGGATGCATAAATTAAATCTATGCAGCAAGCATCTTTGCCACGTTTCTACATCCAACATCTCAGAAAAGCTCATACATAGATACATGTCTTTAACTTACAGGCTGTCCAGACAGTGTGTTGATTGCAGGGCAAAGTATACAATGAGTAATATAGAATATACATGTCTATTGTGAAACTGGAAGTGATTTCATTAAAGGCAAAGCAAGACATATATAAATGAAGAGCTCAAGAGCACTGAGCTAAATGAGCTAAAGGATGTAAGGCTTTAAAAGGGATAAAAGAAATGTGTGCCACTGGGAACACTTTAATAGTGGAAAAGGGTGGGTGTAGTGTACAGCCTAATGTTCAAATTATGTTTCAATACTTATTTCATCATTATAACCGTAGTTATACAATAGACTTCCTGACACTACAATACTTACTTGCTTCAGTGTTGATGCATACAACGATGAGGAATATGAGTAATTAGTGAATAGTATAGGAATCCGGAGTTTAGAGCACCTACCGGCTTCAATCAAATCAATGTACGTATAGTGTACATTAATATACACAGCTATGACGTAATACTGCACCTACCGGCTATTAGTTGTTTTCCGTTGAGCGTTCATCCATTCAAAGATTACATGACTGTATTATGCACATGATAAATGTAATCCTTACCCTCTAAATTCGTTTAAGATGCAGTGTGAAAGATCAATAAATAATAAAATCGTACCGTTTTAAAATGCAAACAGGATGCTTACCGGCTTTGTTTTTTAGTTGTAAGTTTTTTTTGCATGTAAAGGATTAAGAACCAGTGTATAATCAATTTCTGAACACAACTATTAAGCAAAGTTATCATAGCAAAAATAGCTCAATCCTGCTGCACACTTAAATACCATGCATACTACATGTACAAGTATAGCTGTATGCAGTCAGAAGACTTGACACATGACTCATCCGTTGAACACAATTTCGTATATTAAAAATTCAACATATATTTTATGTAATTTCACTGTATTTTCTGCATACACATTGTCTTGCAAAGATGACCTATCCTGTGTGTATGTGATGCTAGGACTACCATATACCACTGTAATTGGAATTCGTTTTCACTTTTTTTTTAATGCCATGGATATTTATTCAGGTGCAACTCTGTGAGACAGCGGGCAACAGATGTTTTAGTGGATGCATGCATCTACATGCGCTTCCTCATTAATTTATGTATGCGCGTGCTGCCGGCTCGATCGATACGGGAATTAACGGGCTGCAACGGAGAGTTGCAGCGAGAGGACATGCATGTTTTTATAGAGCGTAAATGGTTGGTCCCGAGACAGCTCTATATAAACATGCATGTCCTCTCGTTGCAACTCTCCGTTGCAGCCCGTTAATTCCCGTATCGATCGAGCCGGACCATTTTGTTGCAATCGATCGATGACGTCAACATGAAAGTTGACGCCAAAGAAACGAACTCCAACAATGCATGCATATGATATAAAGCGCATATAAATACTCCATTAATTGCATCATTCAGCAAATTAATATTCGAGCTTTCACTGATTTATATGACCAACATACGTAACACGCGTATTCCCATGACAATGACATGACAAGTGGCACCATCGGTAACTCCAAACCGGCATGGCTAAAGGTTTGCCAGAATGAAGTGAATACTGCGCATGAAAAATGACGTTCGAAGCCTGGTCTGGCAATCACCATCCTCCAGACTCATTATGCTGTAATTAATGGCCCGAACATTTATACATGTAGCATGCTGCTCTTCGGATCTAACACCCCCCCCCCCCCCCCCCCCCCCCCCCAAAAAAAAAAAAGAAAAGAAAAGAAGAATACAGAAATGATAAAAGATGATTACTTTAACAAAGACATTGACGCATTTTAACAAGTTGTTGAGAACCTTTATGCTGTTTCAATTTCTACGAGTTTTCAGGCTCAAAAAACAAACAAACAAAAAAAAAAAAAAACGGAACGACATGCAACATGCGCTTGGTACTTACCGGCTGATTTGATTCGTCCACGTACATGTTTGAATGAGGTAGATGAAAAAGTGACGTGGCCACATAAATGCAGCGTAGATTTTTTTACTGACACTCACCGGCTGAATGATAGCACCACCATGCAATGTGAAAAGTTATGGTGATTAAATTGCAAGCAAGAAACCTTCGGTATTGTACGCACGTACCGACTAGAGGTGTCATCAATCCCGCAGAGTCAGATGAGGAAGTGACGCAAACCAATAACCTCAGGTCAGCACTATGAAAAGTTACCTTCTTCAAATGCAATCAGTTATAGAAATAGAACGCATAAATTACTGCGAGGATTTTACAGTATAACTTACAGCCTTTTATTTATTACCGAGTGGATGAATGAAGATATAATCGTAATTTCACCCATTGGCGCATATTTGACACCTACCCTCTTTATGTTGTTCGTTAAAAGCACAGTGATGAAAATAAATATTTCAGTTAAAAAATTGACATCTAACGACGCTTGAATTGAACTTACCGACTTTAGAGCATTTAAAACCATGAGAGACATGTGGTTTTTTGCGCATAAGAATGCGAAATTGAAAGACCAGAGAGACTAAACGAGGAATACTTACCGCCTTCCATGGAGATGGCAATGTTGAAATAAGCCAGAGTGAAAAGAAAGCAGAATCTGAATTCAAATAATCACAAGCAAACACTCTATAGTATTTAATGCGGATTCCTTTTATTTGACGTTTGTGCAAGCGACCCAATTTCGGATACTTTACAAGACATGATGCTGTATTATAAATAACACAAGTCGTTGTTATAATTTATAGACCCGCCACTGGGCACTAAGTAACACGTGCACGATGAGATCGAACATGCTGGGTAGCTGGAAGAGTGCTAATTTCGGATACTTTACAAGACATGATGCTGTATTATAAATAACACAAGTCGTTGTTATAATTTATAGACCCGCAAGTGGGCACGAAGTAACACGTGCACGATTCCCCAATGAGGCTGGATAGCTGGAAGAGTGCTATTTAAACCCGGTACAGTATTCTTGTGGCAAAGTAGTGGAAGCATTACACTATGTGAGGGGCGTGGCTCTTTAGGCGGGATTGACGATACTTACCATTGTTGCTGCGTTGCTTGATGCCAAATGAAGGAACTAGGTGGAAATGTAAGCGTTTGTGCCATTAACTCCAGCATCATACCAATTTAACGAACCTACCTGTTCTATTAAGATGTGTTGTTCATCGACCACAAGAGTACCTACCTATTTAGTTGCGGTAACGTGAGCATTTCATGAATATAATTAACCGATGGAAGAAAAGTGTATTCAAGGGTTATGAACAATTTTGCGTTTAGAAATTGCTGGTTGACCGAACACAAAATCATATGGCGTGGTTTTCATGCACATTGTATTTAGTTGGTCAGCAAAATAAAAAGACATTGTCTATAGATAGATAGCACATGCAGATAGAAACTTACACCGGATAAAATAAATTGACATATGAACTAGTCCACTGCAAATTTTGGTACGCATTCATATTAAATGTAAATCTGATACTGCTTTAGTATCTGAAGGCAAGAGAGACCAGTTTAAAAATCACTAGCACAATGACAGTGAATGTACCTCCTGTGTGGTATTGTTACTACCAAGCTGTCCCTTTAGCCTGCAGTAAACCTATTCACAGAACTTACCTGTGAATCGTACAGTTTCATTGGCCATAACCATCGCCGGTGTCGTTAGCATAACCATTCTACACAAAAACCATAAAAATTAAGTAGTCTCGGTCCCAGACCCAGTTCACCGCAGCAGCGGAGGGACTACATCACCGCTACGTGAGCGTAGCGGTGATAAATCACCCGCTGCTGTGGTGAACTGGGTTTGGGATCGAGATACTGATCCGACTGATCCTGCTCGATGAAGGTGCCCTTTAGGCATGCATGCGGCGATTTCGAAATTGAGCTGCGCAATTTTAATTTTCCAGCAATCTAACAATTGGAGACAATTTCAAAATCTATACGCAATTTGACAATTACAAACTGCATACACTATAAATCCATATCATTAATATTAAAACTAAAACAGTGAGTCATGCAATGTTTGGTCGCGCGACCTCCAGGGCCACCGTAGGTGATGTATACCAAACCACACCTAATTGCCACCTGACATTCACCTGGATATCTGGTGCAGATCGAAGCGTGGGGAAGGAACAATTGAGAGCCAGGTACCTGCTTGGGGGGCAGAGATAGAAAGCATTCGAGCCTTGTTTACTGGGGAAGAAGAAAACAACAAGGATTGAACAATGTGACTGTCCAAACTCTTTGACAAAGCTTTCTGAGATGGTAGAGAAGCAAAAACTGCCTCGACTGTTATTGAGTCGTGTGGAGAAACCTGTGCATTGAAGTGAGAAATTGCATGCTGCAAATGGATGTTTGCATCACTCCCTAGACCTGAATCAGCAAGGGAGGAGATAAAGCAGCACAGGAGTGGAGAGATAGGGAATGAAGGCCAAGCCCACCAAATCTTTGTCTGAGCTGTGCTTGCTCCCAATGGGTAGCAGGAACATCCATTGCTATGCATGCTGAAAAACGAAGTCTTTCTTCATTATCAATGAAAACTACAGAGAATCTGAACGGTGGCTGGGAGGGGGGGGGGGGGTATGATGGGGCTAAATGCACTAACTTACAGAAACCTCCACACACACATAGGAGAGACATAGCCACATGAAAAGCAGCTGCCTAGACATCAACTAGTGCCTTTAATAAAGCCTTGGCAAGCATACATTCCTCTGCGATTAGTTGTGCAAAGTCCCCGATTGGAACCCCTAAAATGTCCAGGTTGGGTAGTTGGGTAGCTTCACCAAAGGTGGAAAAAATGAGTTACCATTTCTGCTGAACAATTCACATTTAGAAAGTTAATGTGAAGTCCCATTTATGGACCCAACTCCTCCATGAGATGTAAGGCACGTACTACAGCTGACCTATCTCCTGTAATAACACCATCATCAAGATACCATGCATCAAACAGGATGTGATAGCAATCATCATCTGCCTCAATGCTAGTCACAATTATATGGAGGACCAAAGCAAACACCATTGGGCCAAGGTCCCCTTGCTGTACTCTTGACTGAGAGCTAATTATGCCCAATGGGTGCCATAGTCAAGTGTGTGTCCCATAACACCAAGAGACCCATGGCAAAAGCTCCATCAATAATGCAGCACACTCTTCCAGGACTGCCTGCCTGAGAACCATATTAAAGGCATTGGACATTTAAATTTTCAGAATTGAGCAGCACAATCCCAAATTACATTAATTTACAAATTGCATGGAACATACATATGATCATCAAGTCCATTCTGCTTGCATCTTTTGACGAATATCATCATAAAGGAGTGCCCAATAAATTAGTCCCAGGATTAGCATACGCATTGTATATTTGATGTTGGATCTATAGATAGACATCAGACACGCTGCACTGCCGGCATAACTGCCAACACTTTATCCTTCATCAGAATGATCAAGGATAATTCTGTTGATAACATAAAACAAACACCTGCATGTACATATATTTTTGGTGGTTCCAGCAGAGTTAAGTGCCGTCGTGATTTGTAACTTATATCTTAGTTGGTGTTCAACTCTGCTCATCCACTCTGTGGTGGAGAAGATGGATGTAACATAATTCTACCAGCATGTATCATACATGTTTGTTGCTTTAGTGGTAAGACAGCGGAATAGCTATAAGGTTCAGTGATTCAAGGTTTGCATGCTGTCAATACACTGTGCTCATCCAAAACGTAAAATGTAATAACAAATAATACACTTCACAGCACAACAAATATATCTGTATTCATTATCTGGTTCAGCACATAAAAATGTTTAGCTTAGTGGCCTCATCGCAGTGAAGTAATTGCTTCACACTTTGCCTAGTCATATTCATTGTCAGGGAGGATGAAGTGTGGTTGCTCCATATGATGTGTCATAGGTGGCTAAAGATGCATTAGTAATGGCACCAATTTCAATGCTCTTGGAATTTATCACTCTCAATAGTCTAATAATTTCAATGAAGGCATAGACCACCAGCATAAGAGGTATAGTGACAATAGCTAGAACAGTTATCGGGAAGGAAAATTTTCTTGTAATCAATTCCCATATAAACAATACAGCATTAGCTGTAATGGCTATAACATAGGTAAGCAGCATTGGTATTAGAGTGCAGACATTTTGGCTGGGCCTTGAATAGCTGCCATTGGAGGGCTGATTTGTGTCTGCAGTAGCGATAAGTGGCTAGAAACAAGCATAGCGACTGCAAACATCCACGCAAGAAAAGCCCAAAAATGCCACATTAGCAAGGCGACCAATGACATACGACACAGTTGCATTGGAAGAAATGCAACTGGATGCTAACCAACACAGATATTCATCTTTCCCATACTTCGTTTCGATGATCATGAATGGCCATGGTACAATCAAAACAGGTATCGTAAATGTAGCAAAGATATAAGACCTTTGAAGAAGTGTGTATCTTCTTTGTTTTCTTCCTTGATGACCTTAAGGCACTTAGGGTGAATCATTATGATGCACAGATGGATACCGAGGCAGATCAGAGTGACCAGAAGACTGATCATGGCATATTCTCTGACTGCTCCTAGAACAGTGCAGGCTACATCACTTTTTAAAAGCATAAGCCACTGAAAAGAATCTACCAGCTCTAAAAAGGTAACTGCAAACCGTGGCAGAGAAGAATATCCCTCCTGTTGTATCAACTGGGTACCTGTCTTTGTAGCAAGAGTAGCAAAATTGGTTAAGAAAAAACTGAGACTAATCCAATAATAAAGGAGCCAAATGACAAAGTTGCAAAGAGAATGTTGGCAATCTGTATGTGCTGTTCAGACATGTAACACTCTGATTGATTTTCTGCCATATCTGTAAAGCAAAGATAAACAGCTTGGATTCTCTCATGGTTTCATAATTACATATGATAGTGCATTCCAAAAAGCAGTAGTACATGATACATTCATAGTCTGGTAACTGACCTTTGCACCTTCTTTTGCTATAGTTGTCCCAGTTTAGCACTGAAACCAGTTTCGGTACAATTGCATATATATTTCGTCGTCACTTAATTAAAGCTCATCTCAATCATGCATGTTGAATAAACCTCCTAAGTACTGCAAAGTATTCCATTTATACACGTACAGTATATCTGTATGTAGGTAATAGTTTATGTGAATATGCAGTTCATTCTAATGGCATTACTTGTGTGTGTTCACCAAAATAAATAATGATTCATTCATTTATTTAGTTGATTTACTGCCTAAGCATGGTTTTTATTCTCTTGAAAGCTATCCGTCCAAGTCGCTACCTGCCTCGCGCATGGTTGTTACTGATAAATGCGGCCATTAAAAAGTGAAGTAGTGGTGCGACATTGGAGCGGAGGAAGGCTTCGTACTGATACGCATTGCAACATTCGCGCACTTGCATGCATGGACTTGCGCCGTGCATCTTAACCTTCCGACTATTGATTGCGATCGTCACACTACCATGATCAGTGCCGTTCTAATGGGGCTCGATACTACATGTACAGTCCCAAACCAAAAGTTACTTTGCTAAATCAGATATGTCTAAATGCTAACCACCCGCTTTACGGCATGTTTTGCATACAGTGTAGGTCTGTTTCAGCAATTTCCCATTTCGATGCGATAATGTTTAACAACAAACATGTACGTACACGGCGTACTCCAATGATATAATGCAGCTGCTAACAATTATTATTGCTGCATACGTATAGATTAAAATCGTACTGTTTATTGTTACCATTTCGATTTCGCAAACTATAAAGGCACTTCTTAAGTTGTTATAGATGCAAATATACACAGAGGAAATATAATTAACAAAAGAAGTAAAGACGGTAGTCCCGTGATACTGGAACACTATAGAGACACCATTCATTGCATATACTAGTATCGACCTTATCCCAGGTCTGTTCACAAAGGAGCAGTCTGTCTGCATTCATGAATGTAACCATGTACTGAAAAGGTTAATAGACAATTGCATGAGTAAAAAAAAACAAAAACGGTAAGGAAACCTACACGTATCTCACAATCTCGCATGATTTGGGTTTATGAAATATAAAGAAATTCAACTCATGAGGAACTTAAAAATTCCAACAGAAACGTGGTATAAGATTTTGTTTGATGAAGTTGCGCCCATTATATCAGTATATACTTATGGCTTGGACACTGTTGTTCTTGTTTTCTACATTTGCGTGCAATCAAACCGCTAATACATATACACGCATTAAAAGACAAAAATTTCAAGCGAAATTGTCTGGTTCCTAATGCATCAAAAACTGAACCAATAATGCACTTACCTTGTTGAAATATTGCATGCCAATATTCTATCCTTTAGTGTACACAACAAGTTGTTCAGTTATGATATCATCAGATAGAGATGGAAGTATTGTTTACTATCATCGATATAACGGATCTTTTCAGATCCATATAATTATGAAGCTGACCGCTCATGGTACAAAGATACCCAATGTTACTACTGCTGTACTTCTGGTAGTTTTAAGATTGTGCTGGCATGCCCATGTACTTGTATTTGATTATATTTTAATTCCACAATATACAATGCAACTTAATTGAACGTTATCACACCCTCCTTCAGCGAAGTGAAGCTCACATAACTACGTTTTGGGGCATGTACAGAGCATGTGTATTGATGAACTGTACTCTGCTTACGGAGAAGCTCCTATGAGATATATACAGCCATTGTACAAGACAACGTTTTCATTCACCCAGAGGAGGTTGGACAGTCAATTAGTGCTGTATGCATGACTATTCATGTGGGCCGATTTATCCAACCCTTTGACCTTGCTTAGGAACCGAATGATTCTCTGAGATTTGAAAATATGCAAAAGCTGAAAATGCTCAAAATGCACAATCAGCTTATATAACACATGCACGTGCACGATGAATACATGATTATATACTATCATGGCACGATAGTCGCCTGAAGTGCACTTTATACAGACCTAAAATCTTGTCAAATCTCTGTTTGATAGCATGGCTTCATTTTTATAATTATTTGTCTATTTTGGGTACGTAAACGGCTATCCCTACCACTGATATGCTGTATGCAGGTCAAATTGCCATCATCGTACCACAAAATCAGTGATTGGAGAGTGTATGGAGCTAGTTTCATGTTTTTAGAATGTTTTGTTGATGAGATATGCTTATAAAAAATGGAACAGTTTCCTCCGCGAAAATTGCCCCACGGTTAAAATGTTATAAAAATGCATCGCATTTGAATCACTATAACCTTCCCAAGCGGATAATGCTATCGACTTTCCTATTTTCACCACTTCATACTACAAAACCATTTCACTATGAAGTATTGAAAATAGGAAGTCGATAGCATTATTTGTTGGGAAGTTATAGCGATACAAACGCGATGCATTTTTATAACATATTAACCGTGGGGCAATTTTCGCGAAACTGTCCCAAATATATTATGGAACGTTCTATAACGAAAATGGGTCTTGTGGATTTATTTTATTACATAAATTTAAAACGATATATCTTTCGAAATATTAACTCTATCGGGTTCCTATGTTTAACACAACATACCACACCATTACTATATGTGAAAATTCATTTTGGTGTCTTGCACAGCGAGGTACCGACGTTAAAAGGTTCGATACCCCGTAGGGTTCAAAACGGCGGCACATCTTCAGGTAGGAGTGTCCAAATCGGTTCAAATAGGTACTCATGTAGAAGGGTCCTACCGCTATTGAATTTGTTCTCTTCGTTAATTTTTGCTTTATCCGTTATGGAGATACAAGTGTGCAAAGTAATTGCATTATTTCCCGGGCGTTACGCGCCATTAACGCCACTCCGATTAGCTGAATCAATTAGGAGTGTAGATGTGGATTTGAAGGGATAGATCGTTGCAACAGCAGTGGGGTTAAACCACTAGTTAATGGGTAAGTTTTGGTGGCAGCTGTGGGATTGCTTCTTTTATTGCTAGTTGTGGGAGGATGAATGAGGTCACTTTCTGTTCCATCGCACAATTTTAATATTTTCTATACATGCAGGTATAAGGAAAATCTACCATTGGCCGCTTTCTTCCTCTTGTTCCTTCCAGGGCCATGCATGTATACATTGAATCGACACCGAAGGCGATATGTTTATACTGCAGTGCAATGGTAAGCACAACAGGTATAACGTACAGCTCAGTGCAATGGAAAGTGAAGGGGGATTTTGTGTTAAATCTCAATGATACACCTCAACCATGCACGAGTTTCATTAGGCTTTTCTTAGCATGTATACCCTGCTCAAGATTGCTTGCAACACTGCCTGTTGCATGCAAATGTCGTGCTTGGGCTGGGCGACACAGCTGAGAAATGATACTGAACCTGCATGGTGTAATATATAGACCTTGCTCAAGGTTTCTTCAAGGATACATACAGCACAGTATCTAATTTTAATGGACAGGAGATCGTTATGCAACATTACAGAGCTGCCACATGTAATCATGGGGCCACACTACATATGTACTTATTTATTATTGTAATAAAGACAGTAAGGCAATAGGACGTGGGTTAAATTCAAATTGCGGTATGATAAAGGTAGCCTTAAATCATTTAAAGCTCATTAATAACAACTCACATTTAGAGATACTTACATTGCAGATGAGAAGCATTTGAAACTAAACACTTCGAAGCTTTAATCCAGTGAAGTAAGAACATGCGAGATCTGTTCAGTTTTGTATGCGTCCTTTAAGAAACCTTGTTATTGGCATAAAATTTCAGAAATTGTACCATTAGGGAAAATTGCAATGTTGCATAATAATCTTTTGTCCATTAAAATTAGATACTGTGCTGCATGTATCCTTCAAGAAACCTTGAGCAAAGTCTATACACCATGCATGCATGTGGTCTACTTGATCACTAAGTGCAGGATTCTCTGCATTCATGAACATACAGTGTAACATGCAATGCAAAAAGAGAATCCAGTGGACAAGAATACGAAAAGACACATATAAATGGTGTGAAATATCCAGCGTAATGTGCAGTGGAATAAAAACAGAAAATATCAAAAACTTTAATTCACGAGAACTTCAAAATATAAATATACCAAAGCTTTAGGAGTGTGTTTTGAATGTCAAAGCAGCTATGTGGTCCTGGACCCCATTGATTTTGACATCTGCAGCGTATGCAGTTTAGGGTGCATCACGAACATTGATTGCTTAAGGCTTTATAAAAATAAAGATCACCTAAAAATCATAGCACAAGTAACATTTTCATTCTACATCAAGATAAATGCAAATAATCAACTGTTATATGGTTGGTGTGGGGTAAATAGTTACCTCTGGAATACATGTTCTTAGAAATCAATTGGGGTCAAATTTAGCGGTATTTGTCAATAAACATGTCAAATTGTACAGGTTTTACCATTTACTATTGTTGTTTCACCAATGTTGTGATGGTCACTATGTGGGGAGGCAAACAGAAACATTCCTATTTGGTAAAGCTTTTATTGCTTCGGATTAATTTTGGATATAGCACTTGATAAACAAGACTCCAGCTACTTTGGGTATAAACAATGGTAGGAAATAGCTTGGCTAAATGTGGTCTTATAGTTGCTGTGTGAAAATTATTGCAATTACCAATGAGTTTGCATGTATTGCTCATTAATGAATGCCTGCAGCATGCCTGTTATTTGACATGACTTATAATGTTGCTACTGCATGCAACATTTATTCTTGAATCCTACAGAATTGCCTCAATAATTGATAACCTATCCCCATACTAGTTCAGTCAGTGAACTTAGTGGCAGCAGGACTGGAGCAACATTTCTGTAATTGGCAACAAAGTAGATGTGGCATCATTTGATACATGCTATGCATGGTGAAACGTTTTTGTATCGCAGCAATGCAGTGCATATGCCATTATACAAATTCACCAAATACGTGAACTCATTACATGCACAGTTGTTACACCCTTTTCTTCGTCCCATTCATCGGTGAAGTGTGTTGCTCCATATGAAATGTCACTGGCAGCTATACACGTAGGTGCATTTGTATTTATGACACTTTCATTTCTCTTGGATATTTTAATTCTGGCTTGTTGGATAATTATCACTAAGACATTCACCAACAGCATAAGAGGTGGAAAGACAACAGCTAGAACAGCTATTGGGGGGGGGGGGGGGGGGGGGGA